>PVLC010012358.1:0-44505 GCA_004027655.1 Graphiurus murinus
ACAAAATCATGTTATTTGCAAGGAAATGGAAGGAACTGGAAAACATTATGTTAAGTGAGATTAGTCAGTCACAAAAAGTTAAAAATAGAATGCTCTCCCTAATATGTGGAAGCTAGGGAGAAAATGGGACTTTAGAGGGACTCCAGATGAAGGAGAATCCTTAGGTGAACAAAGAATTTGACTTAATGGAAGGTGAAGGCGGTAGGGAGGACACCCTAATGAACATGATGTACTTTCTTTGAACACATCAAAGTCAATCACTAAACTGACTTTGAGAAGGAGGGAAGAGGAGGGAGTGGGGCGGGAATTGGGGAAGGGTTAAATGAGAAATGTGTGCATGGATGTCTTTACCTATACTAGCTTGTACCTAACAAAGATGTGTATTACAATGCACCAAATAAGGGAAAGATGAAAAATAAATAAATAAATTTAAAAAAATTAAAAAATAAAATAAAAATTAACTTTGAAATTAAAAAAAATTAAAAAATTAAAAAAAATATTTTTACCAAAATAGAAAATATTATATACTGAATCACTTTACTCATTACTAAGCTTTAGCTCAATTTGGAATTTTAGTTGGCAGGAAACTTGAAACATCAGTGATGATTTATGATTTAAAAATAAATATATCAAGGAATTTCAATTGCTTTCCAAAAGCTAGAAATTTTACTCAAGTACAAATTTGAAATAATCTGACTTCCTCACTTGTTTCCATATGTAAAATCATCAAACATTAATTGAGAGTAGAACAATGCCATAATTTCCCTTCAGGCTTGACTTGATCTCAAATCCTGGCACCTTACGTTGCCTTTAAGTATCATTTTGCTCATCTATGAAGATACTGGAAATAATGGTAGTGTCTGATTCTTAGGATGGCTGTGAGGATTAAATGTTAGTACATATAAGAAACATATGATGGGTGTTGCGGGACCCCTCCCAGATACTCATTTCAGAAACAAAACACTCATTCTCACAGCTTCTGGGAATTGATTGCTGATGGCTCACAATTGAGTTCACCCATGAGACTGCCCTGTAATAAAGGCAATTTCATTTGAAAAATTTATGCTCATCCTGGGGGCAGCATAAAACTTTTTTTTCATTATGTCTGGATCACATGCCTTAATTCAGGATAACTCCGAAGAGACATCCAACTTCCAAGCTTCTATAGGGCATTGGTTGAAGCCTCTGTTGTAGTTTCTGTGTCCAATTTCTCTTGCTGTTCGGTACCACTTTCTTTATCCTCTCACATGAGTTAGTAAGGAGAATCTCCAATAAAACTACCTCATGGTACTTGTTGTAGTCTGTTTACAGGGGAGCAAAGCCCAAGATGATGCTCAAAACAGCACCTGGAAAATAAATGCTGTTATTACAAACTACTGATATTATTATCACAAATCTCAGTGCTGAGTATTTCCTGCTAACTTCAGGAAATGTGCCCTAAATGGTACAATGGTGGGGCTTAGTCCATGGTTGAAATCACATTTATTTCACACTGATGTTTGTGTTCTTACTCTTAGCAGAGTGATAGCATAGGAATGTTTGCAGGAAGGATTTTTCCACCTGAGAAGAATAATATCTACTATGTAACATCATTGAATATCACCAAAAGCAATAGAATTGGGTATTTCTGTTTTATAATCAAAACTCAATATGTTGTAGGGTATGTTGGTGCAAGCTGTCAGACAAAACTCATTTGAAGCCAAAAGGTAAATAAAAAAGGAAAATGGACATAAAATGTTGAGAAAATATTGATTAATGTTTTATACAATTCTGAATCTTAGTCATGCACTTTCTTAAATCTAGCTTGTAAGAACCTACATGGAAATCTGTGTGTGTGGGTGTGTGATGTGGCTCTATGTGAGTGAGAGCAGACTATTTGAAATATATACACAGACATATTTCATTCCACATATGTATATCAAGGAAGTGAAACAGTTACATGGCTATTGTAGTTAATTGAAGATGGATGATATTGCCTACTTTTGGTATGAGGGGAGATGGAATATTTTTATTAATTTGACTTTCTTCCACTGAATTGCCTAAAATTATATTTAGTATCCATTCCAAACGCTATGAACAATAATTTACAGAAGTATCAGGAAAACCTGACAAATTAACAAACTGATATCAGCATGATTTTTATTTTATTATTATCATCTTTATTTTTAGATTTAAATTCAATAAAATAGAACTAAGTCCAGTTATTTGTTGGGGAGTAATTAGTATCATTTATGTACAAAATTTACTTGCCCTGAAAAGAAATTTACAATTTACATGAGCACATTTATTTATATCCTTCTGAAATTTCATTATTAAAATTTTGCTGTCTAGTTCTTACACTTCTGCTAGAATTTAATGGTTTAACCATGCCACCAATCAATTAATCCTTTTAAATATTCCTTTCAAGGCTCTCTAAAATCCAAATATTGTGAATTGTGTTGCCATAAATATGGGTATACATGTATCACTATAGTATTCTGATTTTAATTATTTTGGAAAGAAATTGAACAGTGGTATAGCTGGGTCATTAAGTAGTTCCATTCCTAGTTTTTTGAGGAACCTCTATACTGATCTCCATAGTAGTTGTACTAATTTTTAATTCCAGCAATGCTGAAGGACAAATGAAACTGACAGGACAAAGTAGTTATATAATGACCCAAGAAATATCTCATTTACCCTTCGTTTTGAGCATTTCAAAGGGAAAAGTAAGTGGCTTTAATTACATAAAGTAAATGTGTATGGATGATGAGCCCAGTGGAGAACATAATCTATATTTTTTACCAAAACATTGAATTATAGCACAAATGAGGTTAAACACACTGCTATGAAATGTACAGGTTAGGTATACTGCTAAGAGTTTACATTTTTTATCTTTTGATTGCTAATATAACAAAATATTATGATCTTTAAAATCGCAAAATATTTTCAGTAATAATTCAGTATGGAAAAAGCTGTTCCTAGCAGGCTTAATAGGCCATGCAAATTTTGATGTAAGACAAATTGATAAACATCATGTTGGCCTTTGAGGCAAATTTAAATTTCTAAGCAAAAACGAGTTGATGAATTATTTTACAATGTTTTGCTTGATCCCAAAGCAGCAGTTTTATTTCATGACAGGTATAGAAGGGACTTGGAGACGCAACAGAGCTACCTATCTCTATTCACTGAATGACTAGTATTTGAAATTTAATTGGCTACAATCATTCTCTGGGTGGGTTCCTTTAAATAAAGAATATAATGTTAAGAAAAGTGAATTACAAGAAAATTTGGGAGAAAAATACAATGGTTTTAGAGATTACTTGATTGGTAAGTAAAATTAATCTCAAAGCTAGGAAGTTCTTTCAGAATGTGCTATGCAATGTACTAAAAAAGAAATGTGATATCCTCTGTATGCTCTTTTTGTTCTTTGAAACAAGAGCCATAAAACTATTGAACTGCCACATCAGAAGGTGTGATTATGACTCCTCCCAAGGTCAGTTCAAATTTAGCCCTCCAGTTTTTACCAGGTATATATTCCCCTACAGAATTATGGTCATTACTCTTTTTGATTTGTTTAATTGGCATAATCTTTCCTTAAATTTATCTTAAAGTGATATAAAGACCGTGAAAATTATACATATTTATGGAATACCATGTGATGTTTTGATACATGCATAATTGATGTAATATTTTAATAGGGTTGAACATATTTGTCTCTTCAAACATTTGTTTTGTTGAAAACCTTCAAAATTTTGTCTTCTATTTTTTGAAATATATATTACATTATCTATAGTTACCCTAGTGTGATACAACAGAAATTCTTATCTATGTTTAATTATAACTTAGTAGCCATTGGTAATTATTTCCCCATTTCTCCCTCCCTACTAATTTCTGCATATTTGGGTAATCATCATTCTACTCTCAACTTATATGAAATAAAATATTTTAGATTCCAGAATAAGTGAGATCATGCAGTACTTGTATTTTTGTTACTAAATTATTTCTCTAAATCTAATAACTTTTAGTTCCAGTCATGTTGACCCAAATAACAAGATCTTATTCTTTTTGCGGCTAAATAGTATTTCATTGTGTATATGTGCCATATCTTCTTGATTCATCAGTTAGTTAACACTTAGTTTGTCTCAATTTCTTAGATATTGTGGACAGTGCTGCAATAAACATGGGAGACCAGATATTTCTTTGGCAAACAGGCTGTATTTTCTTTGTATATACACCCAGTAAGGGAGCTTTGATAGTATGGCAATTCTATTTTTTATTTTTTGAGAAGACTCCATACTGTTTTCCATAATAGATGTAGTAATTTATATTCTCCCCAACAGTGTACAAGGTTTCTCCTTCTTCACATCTTTACCAGCAGTTGTTTTCCTTACAGGTTTTGAGAATAGCCATTCTTACTGGAGTGAGTGAGATGATATCTGAGTGGTTTGAGTTTATATTTTCCTAATGATTAGTGATGTTGATTACTTTCTACATATCTGTTGACCATTTCTATGTTTTCTTTTGATAAATGTCTATTTAAAAGTATATTACATTTTTTTTCTCAAAACATCAGGTTGTTTGGCTTTTTGCTATTGATTTTTAAAAATTCTATATGTTGACTCCTTGTCAGAAGTATAGTGGCAAAGATTTTCTGCCAATTTTTACATTGTCTCTTCATTCCATTGCTTCATTTGTTGTAGAGATTTTTTTTAGTTTGCTGTCATTCCATTAATCTGTTTTTTGCCTTTGCTTCCCTCTCGTGTTTTGGGGGTCATGTAAAATATATGTACCCACTCCAACATGCTAATGCATTTTCCTGTGTTTGTTTCTGTTTTATACTTTTTTATCTTACATTTAAGTATTCAATCCATTTTGAGTTGTTATTATGAAGAGGAAGATATAAAAATATAATATTTATGGAGAAGCTAATTCATGCTGGGCCTATCCCAAGAAATTCCACATATGCCATATCAATTAATTCTCCCAAAACCCCTCAGAGGTCTTTATATGAATTCTCATTTTGACACTTGAGAAATATGAGACTTAGAGGATTACAAACTGAGAAGGAGGAATTGCTTTTACTGTTGCATAATATAACGAACCACCCTATCCTCTTCAGAATGTCTGTAGACTTATTATCATGAAGAGATAAGAAATATATAAAAATAAGAAATAATCTATAGAAGAGGGGATTTTTTTTGATGGGAATCATTTAGCATATTGGTTGACATATAGTCATTATATCATATTTGGGGGAAACGGAAATTTGCAGAGAACTGCCCTGGTATTCAGGAATTATGCAATGGGCAAACAATTGAAATTCAACACAGGTTCCTTGAAAAGTTGGTAGAATGTATCCAAGCATAGAGAATGTGAAAACATTACACTACCAGTGGTGAGACTCTTGGGTGCAAAGGCCCATACATAGGTGGATAATCAAAGGTGAATTAGGGAAAAAAGTCAACCAGTATGATAGTAAGAGTTCAGTGGGAGGAAAGGCTAACATTAAGGAGAAAGTTAGACTATGTTATATTTCCTTTCAGATAACCCTTTTATCTAGCATTTTTTGTATATTAGAGAATTAGGTGAGGACTTCTGTTAATCCGATATGGAGAAACAGAAGAGAAAGATAATTCATGGATATGAGAAAGAAAATGATGTGGGTGATTTCAATGAAAAATTTATAAATTAGGTATATTTTTCTGTAGATTTATGTGTGGGAGACTTTTATTGTGTGTTGTACTGGGAATTGAATACAGGGGCTTTCTAACTCTGAGCTACACTCTTAGCCTGATTTTATTTTTTGTTTTGAAACAAGGCATCTCTACATTGCTGAGAGTCTTGCTGTATTGCTGAGATTGTCCTTGACCCTGTTACTCTTCTGTCTCAGTCTCATAATTACTGAGATTATAAGCATGTGCCACCATGTCAAGCTTGGGAAATTTTTAAAATTGGGTATTATGTTATATATCTAATCCATTTTACCTCTGACATTAGCTATATTTTGCAACAGTAGGAAATTACCATAAGCTTGGTATATTCAATCAACATAAACTTACAATCAGTACTGAAAGTTGGAAGTTCTAAATGTTTCTCAGTAGGCTAAATACAAAGTGTGAACTGAGCTGTGTTCTTTGTGGGACCTCTAGAGGGATGTATTAATTAGCTTTTCATTACCATATGACATTTCTGTCACAGACTATTTATGCAAAAAAAGGAGGTTTATTTAGCTAACTGTTCTTCTGGTTCAAAATCCAAATGGCATAGTGCAGGCTTGGTAAAGGCTGTCTGTTGGCTTCATCATTTCATGGCAGATTGCAATGGTGGAGCACATGTGTGAGAAAGCAGATTGTATATGGATATCAGGAAGCAGAGAGAGTTGGATGTACTGAAATGCATAATTTTTTTTTCCTTTTGGGAAAAAAAAGGAATCTCACAAGAACTACCTTTTGAGAGCACATTTGAGGCCCTACCTCTTTTTTTTATTGTACTGAGAATTGAACCTGAGTTTTTCTAACACTGAAGTACACCTCCAGCCCTTTTACTTTTTATTTTGAAGCAGTCTCTCAGTAAGTTACCAACTTGTAATCCTACTATCTTAGCCTCCCAAGTACTAAGATTTAGGCATGTACCACTGTACTGATTTGGCCCTGCCTCTTAAAGGTTCCACAGCAGCTTTTAATACCATCAACCTGGGACCAAACTTCCAGGCATATGAACCTTTGTGGGCACACAATTAAATCACATCCAAACTGTAACAGGAGAATTCATTTCCTTGATTTTCTTAGCTTCTATAGTTTTCCTACATTTCTTATTTCATGGCCTCCTTCTAGCAATTGTATCATTCAGACTTCTGTTTCTCTTGTCATCTCTTTTCTGACTATGACTCTCCTTCTTACCTCATGTTCAGTAACAAAACTTTTGATCCCATTGGACTCATCTAAATAATCTATTTTAATCTCTCTAGCTCATCTTATCTTCTAAATTCTTTTTGCCATGAAAAGCAACATATTCATGGGTTCCTGGGCTTAGGACATGGACATATTTGGGTGTTTGTTATTTTGTCTATAACACCAAGCCATGACAACAATACAACTTCTTTAGATCTATCCATCCAAATGGAGAAATATAGCACATGCATAAATGTGAATTGACTGTTAACATTAGCCTTAACTATGTCATTTTGACTACCTATTAAACCCTCTGGGCCTCGACACCATTATTTGCAAAACTGAAATATTTTACACATCTCTAGGTTCTGTTGTGGAGATTAATCTGATAATATAGATGAAAATAACTGACACTAGGTAAAACAGCAACAATAACAATAATATAATGATATTCTCTGGTGAGTGCCAAAATTTTTAGTAGGCCCTAATTATACTGAAATGTACAGTATAAGCCTAGATGTTGATTCAATTATTTTTATTAATTCAGAGAAGGAGCCCTAGATCCCTAGATGGTGTCTGAGTGAAACACCTCTCCTCAGGTAATGTGAGCTCGAATCAAATCTGCCATAAAAGCAGCTTCTTGATGGAGGAAAACAAGTGAATAAAACAACAAAACTTGAACCACAACTAAAGAGACCCCAGAAATCCACCCAGGGAGAGACCCCAGAAAGCCTTGGGCAGCAGCCCCAAGCCATGGAGCCATGGCTGTGGCGGCCTGTAAGCCTTTAAGCTGCATACCCAGTGACCAGGCTTGGAGTAAGGGACTCCAGAAGTCCACATCCTAACTGGGTGGTGGATCCCTGGAACCCTCGATACAACCAGGGTAAGCCCTCACGGGGACCACCCCATCTCACCTCTCGCGCCAGCACCAGAGGAGCAATCAACTGCACTGCAGAGCTAGAATCAAAACTGCTGCGAACACAGCTTCTTGACGGGAGGAAAGAAAAGCAAAGCAGCAAAAAAGTGAATAAACTAACAAAAACAAGTGATCAGAACCCAGGGAGAACAAAGGAGCCAGTGCACACACACACGTACACTGCAAACCAGCGACCGCCATCTTGCCAACTGCCATCTTGCCAGCCGCCATCTTGGCAGTTGCCAGGAGCAGCATCTATTAGCACCAAGACCTCCAACGACCTCCTGTGCACCTAAGGACCAGAAGGGGAGTAAGCGACTACAGAATTCCACACCCTAATCAGGCGGCATATCCCCACAAGACCAACAGTGATCAAGAACATCTGGGATACTTCAGATCACCTCTCCCACTGGAACCAGAGCATCAGGGATCTGTAAGTTAAATTGCACCCTCGGGGTGTGGGGACCCCTATACAAAAAGCAGACTCAGTCACCTACTCTTCAAGCAATTGGATAGAGCAGAAGTGCAGGAGGGACCCAGTGCACACAGGGGATAAGGAACCTCCAGGCACCCTGGAAAATGCCCGGCATATAGTTTGGACTCCTGCCACCAGCAAAGGCAGAGAGAGAGAAGCAGACAGACCCTGTGGAGAGCGCAGAGACACAAGCTTGCAGCAGGAGAGGCATCAGCGGAATTCCCTGCCTGCACTGATAGAGCAAATAAGAATGCCAGAGACACTCGAAAATTTAAGCTCTGTACTTACAGACTAGCAGGGTTTTTGTTTTTGTTGTTGCCATTGGTTTTTGGTTTGGGTTTTTTTTTTTTTTTTTTTTTTTGCTGTGTGTGTGTGTGTGTGTGTGTGTGTGTGTGTGTGTTTTATGTTTTTACTCTGCTTTCATTTTGTATTGCCTTGATTTATTATGTTTGTTTGGATGATTGGTTGCTTTGTTTTTTTGTTTTTTGTTTTTTTGCTTAGTTTGTTGAATCCACTCCTTGTCCCTTTTACAAGCTTCCTTCCCTCTCTCCCATCTATATTCTTCTCCTCAACACTTTTCCTCTTCTCTTTTCTTTTTCCTTTTTTCCCTGTCTCATATCAAGACCATTTCATACTACCACACTTAAAACTCTACATTGACTACCAGAATCCCCCAACATATCTACCATGTCTAATGTCTGATGACCTGAAAAGGAACCGAAAGGAAGTGAAAGATGCAATAACTGAAGTGAAGACATCAATACTAACTATAAACAGTAGATTAGACCACATGGAAAATAGAATATCACTCTTAGAAGATGACCATTTCAAAAAATAAATTCATAATACATAATTAAGAAAAAAATTCCACAGTATGAATTGGATATCGATGAGATCTGGACCAATTTTAAAAGAGCTAACCTAACAATAATAGGAATAGAAGAGGGATTAGAAGTTGAAACTTATGGAATAAACAACCTTTTCAAAGAAGTAATATCAGAGAATTTTCCAGACATAGAAAGAGAAGTTGACACACAGGTACAGGAAACATATAGAACTCCCTCCAGACAAGACCAAAGAAGAGGTTCACCACACCACATAATAATCAAGTTGACTAATGTAGAGGCTAAGGAGAGAATACTAAAGGCAAAAAAAGTAAAAG
The DNA here is from genome assembly GCA_004027655.1 of Graphiurus murinus. Classification (NCBI taxonomy): domain Eukaryota; kingdom Metazoa; phylum Chordata; class Mammalia; order Rodentia; family Gliridae; genus Graphiurus; species Graphiurus murinus. Next base: position 9,423 of record PVLC010012358.1, read on the forward strand.
GCCAAGTGACATTTAGAGGAAAACCAATTAGAATCACTCCAGACTTCCCAAGTCAAGTCATAAAAGCCAGGAGGGGCTGGAGTAACATATTCCAAACTCTGAAAGAAAATAACTTGCAGCCAAGATTCTCCTACCCAGCAAAACTCTCTCTCAAAATTGATAGGGATATAAAAATCTTCCATGACAAACAGAAACTGAAAGAATTTATCTCTTCCAAACCAGCACTAGAGAAAATATTCAAAGAGAATAACTACAAGGAAGAACTAACAAGTAAACATCAGAACCAGAGATACAATAATTTTCAGGAAGCAAACAACTAAGCAAAGAAGAATAAACACCACCAAAAGCAGAAGTCAAAACTCGAAAGTTTAGGAATTAAAAGTCATCTCTCAATAATCACACTGAATATAAATGGTCTCAACTCCCCAATAAAAAGGCACAAGGTGGCAAAATGGATCAAAATCCAGAATCCATCTATATGCTGCCTGCCAGAAACACACCTTACAAGCAAAGACTCCCACAAATTAAAGGTGAAGGGATGGAGTAAGGCAATCCATGCTAATGGAACTCAAAGACAAGCAAGAGTAGCAACCATGATATCAGATAAATTAGACTTCAAGCATAAGCTTATCAGAAGAGACAAAGCAGGTCATTGTTTACTAGTGAAAGGAACAATCCAGCAAGAGGAAATAACAATTATCAACACCTATGCCCCAAACATAGGCGCAGCCACTTTCATAAAACAAACTCTGTATGATATAAAGACACATATAGATCCCAATACACTAATACTGGGAGATTTCAATATTCCTCTCACATCACTAGACCGATCTTCTAAACAAAAGGTCATTAGAGATGCCTTAGCCCTAAATAATACCATAAACCAAATGGATCTATTAGACACATATAGACTCTTTTACCCAATTACAGCTGAATTCACATTTTTCTCAGCTGCGTATGGAACCTTCTCCAAAATAGACCACATTCTGGGCCACAAAGTGAGCACTAGCAAATTCAAAAAATGCAACATAATTCCTTGTATCTTTTTAGACCACAATGGAGTGAAGCTAGAAATCAACTCTAAGAAGACCCAGAGTAACCATGTACACATGGAGGCTGAACACCACATTGCTGAATGAGAATTGGGTCATAAAAGAAGTAAGAGGAGAAATTAAAAATTCCTAGAAACCAATGAAAGCAGAGATACAACATATCAAAACCTCTGGGACACTTTGAAGGCAGTACTAAGAGGAAAATTTATAGCACTGAGTGCCCACATAAGTAGAACAGAAAACCACCAAATAAATAACCTAATGACACAGTTCAAAGCACTTGGAAAACAAGAACAGTCCAACACCAAAGCTAGTAGAAGACAGGAAATCATGAAAATCAGAGCAGAAATTAATGAAGTACAGAATAAAAAAAAACAATACAGAGAATCAACAAAACCAAAAGCTGGTTTCTTGAAAAAAATAAACAAGATAGATAAACCATTGGCCACAATAACCAAAAGAAAGAGAGAATCAACCCAAATTACCAAAATAAAGGATGAAAGAGGTAATATTACCACTGACAGTATGTAAATACAGAGGATCATCAGAAACTTTCAAAAAACTATACTCCAATAAAATGGAAAATCTAGAAGAAATTGACAAATTTCTAGATACATATAACCTCCCTAAATTGAGTCAAGAATGAAGGGCCCCACTTTAGGGCTAACCTCGGGGGTCCCCAGGAAAGCTCCTTTCCCCCAGCCATACTACAGGGTCCCTGCCGGATCCCCGGGGTGTGAGGAAGGCAGACCGGCCAAACGCCAACGACACCAGGCAGGAGACAGACTCGTGGTACAATCTCATTTATTGAAGAAGCAGGAAGGCTTTTTATAGATAAGAGGAACTTGAAGTCCCAGCCAATCAGGACACTGACCACGTGTTTAAATCAAAATGGTTAGCCTGTGCTTTTCATAAGCGTGAAAGTTTGAATTCGGCACGTGTGCGAAAGTTTGGCTCCATGGGTGAGAGCTCTTGCCTTGATTTAAAGGATCCATGTCCCGTTTTTGTGAGCTTTCCCTATAAAGAAGATATAGAAAACTTAAACCGACCAAGAGCAATCAAGGAGATAGAAATAGCAATAAAGAGTCTAACATCAAACAAAAGCCCAGGGCCAGGTGGTTTTCCAAGTGATATCTATAAAACATTTATAGAAGAGCTATTCCAGCCGAGCGTGGTGGTGCACGCTTGTAATTCCAGCATTCGGGAGGCTGAGACCCGAGGATCCAGGTTTGCAGCCAGCCTCAGCTATCTAGTGAGGCACTCCGCAACTTAGTGAGAATCGGTTTCAAAATAAAGAATAAAAAATAGGGCTGGGGATATAGCTGGGAGGTAGAATACCCCTGAGTTCAATCCCCAGTACCGAAAAAAAAAAAAAAAAAGAAGAGCCATTCCCAATACTCCTCAAAATATTCCATGAAATAGAAAGAAACAGGACCTTCCCAAACACATTCTATGAAGTCAACATCACTTTAATACCAAAACCAAATAAAGACAGCTCAAGAAGAAAAAACTATAGGCCTATATCATTGATGAACTTAGATGCAAAACTGCTAAACAACATACTAGCAATGTACATTCAAAACCACATCAAGAAAATTATACACCATGACCAAGTTGGGTGTATCCCAGGGACGCAAGGCTGATTCAACATATGGAAAACAATCCATGTAATTCACCACATAAACAGAATCAAAGACAAATTCACATGATCATCTCAATTGATGCTGAAAAAGCATTTGATAAAATCTAACACCCATTCATGCTAAAAGCACTTCAGAAAATTGGAATAGAAGGGACATACCTCAACATAATAGAGGCAATATACAATAGGCCCACAGCCAACATCATATTAAATGGAGAGAAACTGCAAGAGTTCCCACTAAAAACAGGAACAAGACAAGGATGTCCATTATCACCTTTTCTGTTCAATATAGTACTTGAGACTCTGGCCAGAGCAATAAGGCAAGATAAGAAAATCAAAGGGGTTAAAATAGGGAAAGAAGAACTAAAACTATCCCTTTTTGCAGATGACATGATACTCTACTTAGAAGACCCAACAAACTCAACCAAAAAACTTATAGAATTGATCAACAAATTCAGCAAAGTGTCTGGATACAAAATCTATCTTAAAAAATCAGAAGCTTTCCTGTATGCCAACCATAAATCCACTGAAAAAGAAATTCAGAAAACATTTCCACTCAAAATAGCGCCCTGAAAAATAAAATACTTAGGGATAAACCTAACCAAGGAGGTAAAAGACCTCTATAAGGAAAACTATAAAAAGTTGAAAAAAGAAATTGATGAAGACCTTAGAAGATGGAAAGATTTTCCATGCTCATGGATAGGCAGAATAAATATCATGAAAATAGTCATCTTTCCAAAAATGATCTATAGATTCAATTCAATACCCATGAAATTACCAAGGTCACGTCTCACAGACGTAGAAAAATCCGTCCTTAAATTGATTTGGAACAACAAAAAGTCCAGGATAGCCAAAGTAGGCATTAGCAACAAGAACCATACAGGAGGTATCACAATACTTGACTTCAAACTCTACTACAAAGCCACAGTAATAAAAACAGCATGGTATTGGCACAAAAACACACACATAGATCAATGGAGCAGAATAGAAGCCTCAGAAACAAACCCACATGCTTACAGTCAATTGATTTTTGACAAAGGAGCCAAAAATATACTCTGGAAAAAAGATAGCCTCTTTAACAAATGGTGTTGGCAAAACTGGCTAACCATATGCAGAAAAATGGAAATAAACCCCACTTTCTCACCCTGCACAAGAGTCAACTCAAGGTGGATCAAAGACCTGGAAGTTAGTCCAGAGACCTTGCAGCTACTTGAAGAGGACATATGACCAACACTTCAACACATAGGCACATGTAAAAACTTTCTCAACAAGACCCCAAAAGCACAAGCAACTCAAAGGAAGATCAATACATGGGATTGCATTAAACTGAAGAGCTTCTGCACAGTAAAGGAAACCATCAAGTACCTCAACAGAGAGCCCAAAGAGTGGGAGAAAATATTTGCCAGCTACTCTTCTGATAGGGGTATAATATCTAGGATATACACCGAACTCAATAAAATCTCAGCTAAGAAAACAAACAACCCAATTAAAAAATGGGCAAAGGATCTAAATAGACACTTCACAAAAGAAGAAATACAAATGGCCAATAAATATATGAGGAAATGTTCTACATCATTAGCAATCAGAGAGATGCAAATCAAAACCACCTTGAGATTTCACCTAACTCTAATCAGAATAGCAATCATAAAAAACATGGAGAACAACAAATGCTGGCAGGGGTGTGGAGAAGTGGGAACCCTAATCCATTGTTAGTGGGATTGCAAATTAGTGTAACCAACCATTTTGGAAAACAGTATGGAGGATCCTAAGATGAATGGGAACGAACCTACCATATGATTCAGCAGTACCACTTCTGGATATCTCCCCAAAAGAATGGAAACCAAACTATCAGACCGATGCATGTATATCTATGTTTATAGTTGCACAATTCACAATGGCCAAACTGGAAACAGCCAAGATGTTCATCGACAGATGAATGGATTACAATACTAGGGGATGTGTAGACAATGGAATATTACTCAGCTATAAAGAAGAAAAAAAACTATGTTATTTGCAGGGTAATGGATGCAACTGGAAATCATTATGTTAAGTGAGATTAGTAAATAACAAAGAATAAAAAAGCATATGTTCTCCCTGATATGTGGATGCTAGGGAGAAGATGGGGCATAAGAGTTTCTCCAGATGAAAAAGGAGAAACCCTAGATGAGCAAAGAAGTTGACTTAACTGAGCAGGATGGACCGACCGGGGGGGGGCACCCTAATGCACATGATGTACTTTCACAAATACATCAAGGTCAATCACTAAACTGAACTTGAGAAGGAGAGAGTGCAAGGGAGTGGGGTGGGAATTGGGGAAGTGATTAAATGAGAAATGTGTGCATATATGCCTTTATCAGCCTGTACCTAACAAAGATGTATGATTACAATGCACCAATTATTTTAAAAATTTTTTTAAAATTCAGGGAAAATTATTTTAAATTAAATAAAATTATTATTGAGACTAACATCATCTATTAAGATCTCTTGTCAACTTTGACTCAACTTCACATATCACTGGTGAAGATTCTCAATTTCCTTTATAAGTATTTCCTTGTAGGAGAGTGAGTTTGGTGGGCTCATATATTTCCAGAGCTAAATTAAATCATCTGAAATTTAGCTTAAGTGTCATTTGTATACGCAATGTCAGTCTTCCAATGATGCTTTTGGGTGAGTACAGTTTGCTTTTAGTTCTGGCAGATTCTCTTAAAATTGAGCCAAACAAATGAGGAAGATGTTTAATATCTTAGACACATCCTTATGTTTACATTCACACAGCTATAGACACTTACAATATAATTCATACTCATAAATCCTTGAATATCTTCTACAATGCTAACATAATTCCCACTAAATAGTTCTAAAATTTTTCAGAATATATAATGTCTTTGAGCTCAAGGCAGTTTGGTAATGGGAAATTAATGGATTCTCCAGATGTCTGCTTCATCCACATGTCCAATTTGCATCTGCATACCTTTCATTCTGTGAATAAATGAGCAGTACTATTTTATTTTTGCATATTCTTTTAAACTCAAAAGTTCAAGTTCATTGTGTCCAATTGCCATGTCAGCAAGAAAGTAAAGTTTTGTGAGCCACTGGGGGTTCAATAATTCAGATCTTTCAGAGTCTTTAGATTTTGAGTTCCTCTAAACCTGTGCTTTAAGAAAGTACTTCAGTAAAGCTTTTTAATCTTCACATTTAATTGCATTAAAATAAGAAAATATCCATAATCTATCTAAAAACATTCAAAGTAACCAATAAAAGGAAAATATAGAAAATCTTGTGAAAATTTTGTGAATGATTTGATAACTGTCAGGGACACCAAGATTTTTTTTTAACATGAAAGTTCATTTAAAGTGTTTCTTTCTTTCAATATGTGACCAGCTGAACCTGCTTCTTTGTTTAGTCCAAACATGTAAAGTTTCTTACCAGCTGTGGTTATGTTCTAATAACAATGTGCAATGTAGCTAGAGAAGTAAGATTTTTTTTTAATTCCCCAGATAGATTGCGTGTGGCTTCATGAATGTGCCACATTTTGAGTCTACAGAGGGTGTAGACTCAAAAGACCCAGAGTTGCATCAAGTCAAGCGTGTTTTGGGAGATGAGTTACTCTGTATAGGAGAAATGTCCACTTGAGCCAAATGTACAATATAGAAGAGAGTTTCCATTATCAAATGGATTATATGATTTTTCTAAGAACTTTACATAAAATAATTGTATTATCTTCTCCTATCTTTAATGTATGCTAGATGGAAGTGTCATAGATAACAATTAGGGAAGAGGATAAAGAGTGTGAGAGAGGTGTGAAGCAATTTTTAAAATGTGGACAAGGTCCCCTCCTTCACTCCATTAAGATTTCTCCTCCTTTGTCTAGGGTCCCTCCTGTGTGGGAGTGGAAGGCTTGAACAGGGAAACACCTCAATGGACATAATGTACATATACAAAATTATCAAAGACAATGACTATGTTAAGCTCACGAAGGTGGGGAGCGAGAGGGAGTGAGGTGGGAACTGAGGGAGGGCTCAATGAATACTGTGTGCATGTATGCCTCTATCACCCTGAACTTCATTATTAAGATGTATGATTACAATGTACCAATAAAAAAATGGGGTCAGGGAATAAAGATGACATTTGAACAGAATCCTAAAGTAGGTGTGTGAGTAAGCCACATGGACACAAGGATACATACCTGAGGAAAAATCATTGAATATAGAAAAAAAAAGCATATGTAAAATCTTCAAGGAGGGAATTTGGTTGGTGTGTACTATAGGAACTGAACTGATTTGGCAGGGGAACTACCAGGAAAATAAGGCAAAATTAACGAGAAAGTGATGAGTGATATATGTGTATCTAAGGCTTATAGAAAAGACTTTTATCCTCATGAAGAAAGCATGCCCTGATTGTCTTTGCAGATACTATTTTTACCCATCTCCTTTTCTTTCTACTTTTGGTGGGCCTTGGGAGGCAGAATCTGTGAACTGCAATATGCTGGATCCCATGTCTGGTGACTTTCATGCAAATCTGGACAATTGAAAAGATGTATTGGAAAGAGAGCACATAAATAAAAACCTCTGCTCTGGTTGTATGTGACCACAGCTCTCCTTGGGCAACGTTCTTACATGACTGGCTCTCGTGGTGCTGTTGTGTAATTATTGCTTTTCTTTACCTATTCATAACTTCACAAGGAAAGTGTTTTACCTGTTTATAGTTCCTTCTTGCTTTATTGTTCTTATTGTTTTTCTCAGACCCGTGTCCTCTAAATGTAGGATCGTCATTAGACTCTGCCATTAAATAATTTTAATGGATTTTTATTGGTGCATTATAATTATATATCATAACAAGTTTAAGAGAGATAGAAACATACATGCACACAGCAGTCGGTGTGTTTCCCTTGAGATCCCACCTGGCTCCCTCTCCCTCCCCATACATATTATTGAGATTGGGTTGATAATTTGATATATGTAGATAACATTATTTAAACTGTTTCCATCATCATATCCCCCACCTCCATTGCTTAAGCTCCTTGCACTGTTTTACTGAAATCTCTCCTCATTTATCTGAAGTCTCCTCCTTGTTTCCCAATTTCTCCTTAACTTCCACATATAAGAGAAAACATATGGCCCTTCACTTTCTGAGACTGGTTGATCTTACTTCATATATTATTCTATAATTCCATCTATTTTCCTGCAAATGACATAATTTTGTTATTCTTTATAGCTGAATAAAATGCCATTGTGTGAATATACCACAGTGTTGTTCCATTCATCTGTTAATGGATACCTAGATTGGTTCCATAATTTGGCTATTGTAATTGAGCTGCTATAAGCATGGATATGCATGTATCACTGTAGTATTCTGACTTGAATTCTTTTGAAAATGTATCAAGGAGTAGTATGGTGGATCATCTGGGGGTTCCATTCCCAGTATTTTGAGGAACCTCCATACTGATCTCCATAGCAGCTATACTGGTTTGCAGTCCCACCAACAGTATATAAGGATTCCTATTTCCCCACATCCTCATCAACATTTATTATTGTTTGTATTCTTGATGATTGACATTCTAACTGAAGTTAGATGGAATCTCATTATAGTTTTGATTTTCATTTCCCTGATTGCTAATACTGTTGAACATTTTTCATATATATATATATAATTTGTATTTCTTCTTTTGAGAAGTATCTGTTCATACCAATTGCTCATTTCAATGCAATATCATCTATTCTGCCAAAATCCTTACTGAATCAAATAGAAAGTGATTGGGAGGGTTTTTGAGTGGAGGAGTAGTAGCATGATCTTATTTATGTTTTAAAATAATCGTGTTGCACAACTATGAATCTATCATGCACAGGGAGGGATTGGGGGAGGAAAAGGGGAAATACCCAGGAAGGAAACAGACGAAGTAATGGTATGTGGAAATATGAATGTATCCCAGGCGTGGTGGCTCATGCTTGTAATCCCAGCATTTGGGAGGCTGAGACCGGAGGATCCGGGTTCGCGGCCAGCCTCAGCTACCTAGGAAGGCACTCCGCAAGTTAGTGAGACCCTATTTCAAAATAAAGAATAAAAAATAGAGCTGGGGATGTAGCTCCGATGTAGAATGCCCCTGAGTTCAATCCCCAGTACCACAAAAAAAAAAAAAAGAAAAGAAATATGAATGTATCCCTATGAATCTTTCATATAGAATTACAATGCATCAATAAAATTATTTTAAAAATAGAATCATGTTTTTAATATAAGATCTGGAAAGTTTTGTTTTTATTTTTTAAATATAATCTTACTGGTGGATTGTAATTATACATCATAATGAGGTTCAAAATGATAGGAACATACCTAGCAGAGGAGGGGAGGAGATTTGATGATTGAAAGTTTTATTAAAGAAATTTGCATGATTTTCTTTCCACTACCCCATCCTGGCATGCTTCTGATTATATCAGAATCATCTGAATCACTGATGGTGTGCATACTTTGCAATATTTTCCATAAACTGTGCCCAATTCCCTATTATTGTCATTGTGGTGATGTACACCAGTTTTAGCTAGTGTGACATAGTACTATTCGGATTTCTTCAAACCTGAGCAGTTGTTGGAGATGATAACCAATTTTACTTTCCCTGTCTGATCATCTTTAGAGTTGGCTTGTACTCAAAAGGCCCAGCATGTGCTTTCTGGTTTTCATAATGAGTTAGAGCCTAGAATTAACTAACACCAGTGACATTTTTATATTCTTTGTGGTCACCATCATCCTGCCTTAAGTGTGGGGTAGCCCCCTACCCAAAAAAGCTGCCAATATGGCCACAGAGTGCAAAAGGACTGGTTGACTACTGTTTTGAGCATTGACTCTAAGGAGTCAAGCATATGAAAAGGGAAACTATTTAGCAACACTAACAAATTCTGGTAAAGTTTACAAAATATAGTAATAGAGTTTGATATAAAATATAACCAGAATATCCATTATATGGCCATATTAAGGATGCCATTATCCTAAATTTTTCAGTGTTGAGTATTATAATTGTGTGTTTTGTTTATTCTTTGTTACTTTCAAATGCCACTGGAGGGATGAAATTAGAAAAATATCCCCTTGAATATGGATACTTTAGAATTCATCAGCCTCAATTTTGGCAATCTAAAATTCAGCCCTGAGCTTTAAAGTTTTAAAACTTATTAAATGCAAAACAATGCATACACTCTTATAAATACTGAGGCAAATATGAATGATCAAAGAACAAACAGTGATGCTATTCTAGAGACCATAAAATAAACATTTTCAAAGTATATGAATAAACATTAGAGACAATGAAAATATGATGACATATAAAAGAAGGTACTAAAATTGCTCAGATTATAGTGAGAAGGTAGGATTCTCTAGCCACTATTGAACCATGTGTACCTATGAGTCTTGGAAATAGCCTCAGGTCTTCATAATCTCTCACTACCCTGTATTTATTGTTAGCACATAGGGGGAGATTTTTTGTACTATAGACAGGTCATAAAAATTCCTAAGGACAAGCCAATCAGATCTAATTATATCTTCTCAAGGGACATATACTTTTACTATATTACAAAGAAAGAAAGCCAGTTTTTTTTTCTATTTCTTCTTACAGTATAGGACTGAATTAGACTATTAATCCAAAAATTATACTGTATAAATAGAACAAATTTTATACCAAATATTTTCTCATCCTTAAGTTTCCTTAACTTTGCATTTGCAAAGAGAGGGATGTCAGTTGACTGAACACATCCTTCTTGTCACACATGAAACCTAATCTCAGAAATAACTCAAGGAAACCCTGACTGTCCTTGTGACTCTTGCTCTCTTAGCTAAGTTTCATAAGGTGAATTCACAGGTGGGTACAGATGTCGGTGCAGCTGAAAGTCACTTGAACCAGATGGTTTCAGTCAGGCCAAATGTCCTGGGCCTGTTCAGCTCTTTGAGCTGCAATCGAAATTTTGCTGGCTCAGCACAAATATATATATTGAAAGGGAGGTCAGATACTTACCCATGCCACCTGGCACCATTAAAAGAACCAGCTTGAGCTGACATATTGAAATGGATGTTCTAAGTGTAATATCAACAAAATTAAATGAGAAGGAGGGAGAAAAAATATCCTCATCATAAAAAAGACAATTCAAATGACCTTGGTAGACGTTGATAGTATTGTCCACCTGGGGTTATAAATGCCCAAGGATTTATTGCTTCTCTTTATATTCCTTTGTAGCAAGTCATGAATGGTAGAATCAGATAGACTTTTAGTAATTACATTAAAATGTGTGCGGGTGAGGAGTAAATTAATGTCCTGGGAGTGTGAAAATCCTTCAGTGTGATGATAGCCACTATCCTGAAGCCAAAATTGAATTATATTTGGTAAGGAAAATGCAATGCCAAGTAGTTAGGATTTTTTGTAATTTTCCATTTCAAAAGATCTTTATTTTTTCTCAAAGGCTATGTAGTATGCTCAAATATCAAGTTGAAGTAATCTGACCTCCTCATGTGTCTTCCTAAGTAAGTTCATTAAATATCAGATGGACTAATTCCTCCTAGTGCAGAAGGAAAGAAGGATTCAGAGGGAAGTGTGCATTCTATTTAATTAGAAGTAGAATTAGTATTTATAATAATATAAGCATTTTCTCATATTTGAGATGGAGAATGGGGGAAGAATCCAGGAAATTAGATTTATTGGGATATTTTGGGACAGAATAAATGGGACAAACTCAGAGAATGCAAGTTAACACAAAATGATACTTTCACCAATAACCTGAAGGCCAGATTGGAATCATAATTCTATTGTGCCATACTAAGGACAAGGCAATTTCTAGCAAGAATTTGAAGAAAGCATTGCCATTAAGTTGTCTATAGATTTATTATGATCTTTCATTTTAAACTCTTCAGCATCCCAGTACAAAATACCCCCCCACACATAATGGGTACCTTGGTATGTCTATTGATTGTGTGAATTTAATCTCATGTGGTTATATTTAAATTGCTATTGTATATTAATATGTAGAGATTTAGGATCCTCCAACAATCACTGAAAGATAGGCCCTTAGTACATTTATATTCCATAGTATATTTATATTTAGGAATTATTGGTTCTTCCTAGAAAACAAAAGGCTATATCTTTGGTAATAAATAGATTGAAAAGGTCCACTAAATCAAGTTCTTTTGGAATCCCAGGACAACCTTGCTGCATTAGAAAGGGATTAAAATTGAAAGCAAATGGCCTGGGTGGCTTGGTGAGGGGATAGGACCTACCATGTATCTCAATTCTTCTTCACTGTTTCTCTAGTCCTAATTTACTCACCCACTTTTCCATGACAATATACCATATTTTGCACAGAAAACAAATGTCATATGCATCTATTATTTTGTTCTGTTTGAAATTGATGAGGTAAGAGGTTAGTTTTATGCACAGAAAAGAGATTAAAATTAAAGAAATAAGCCAAAATTTAAAGCTGGGAGGAGTTAAAGAAGGAAAATTTCCAGAATCTTTCCAAATGCTTGAATGCAAATGCAGAATAATGGTTGTTGTACAATAGTTGCTTTCACCTATCACAGTAGGGGATGAAATGCATCGAATAAAGTTTGTGTCTTTTATCTCCAAGAGGAAAAATGAGTGCCATCATTTTCATGTTTCTTCTGACTGCTATTTCTGGTAATTCTAAAGCTATTAAATGCTATGAAATGTAAACTAGCTCTAATACACTCAAGGAGCAGCCAATTTACACAACAGCTGGGAAAAGAAAATCACAACCACTCTACTGGACCAGCTGAATTTTAAGAGAGGCATTTCATACCCCTCCAGCTGACACAGCATGTAGATCAAACTGGCAGCTGTATTTTAGGGAAAATATGTCACAACAGACAAATGTAAGAAAAGGACAAATCCACAAAAAGGAACCCCCGCAAATGAATCATTCTAGTAGACAAAAAACTACAGCGTGAGTAAAAAGTTAGGTATTATCCCATCAATATTTAGAAAAAGCCCTTTATCCCCACAAGATGATATCAATTTTTAGAATTCTATCTCTCAGAAACAGAACATGATGCAGAATTTTTTAAAAAAATATATTCCCAATTGGTCTCTTTGTGAAGTCCTTAGATATAAAATTCTCATAGTATTGTCAATAATGAAATCCATCTAAAACCAAAAAAGTTAAGAGGGGAAAAACTAACCAGGTATATACTTATTGCTTGTAGGCAGTCAGGGCATACTACAACTTCGCACTCTAGAAAAGCACTGAATAAAAATTTGTTTTCAAAATGACCTTAGCACATTTGCTGAGTGATGTGTTGTATTGAGCTTACCATGTTGCAAACTATTATCAGTGAACTAGGTACCATTATTTGTTCCATTTGTACTGATAAAGAAATGGTCATAGAGAGCTTAAGGACCTTTTAACACAGTAAGTTGCAAAACTCGGGCTCAAACCCATATAATTGAGATTTCAAGTATTGAATGGTTTGTCACATTTTACTCTGCTTAGTGGTTACCTAGTTTTACTTGAATTCTCCTGTAATGGGAAAATTGTTAGAGTTTCCAATTTGTGGTTTTTGTTGTTTTTTATGTTCTTCTTGTTATATGATACTGGGTACTGAACTCAGGGGTCCTCTACCACTGATCTATATCTCCAAACTTTTTTATTTTTTATTTTGAGACAGGGTCTCGCTAAGTTTCTTACACTGGCCTCAGACTTGAAATCCTTCTGGTTTAGCCTCCTGAGTCACTGGCTTTACAAGTGTGTGCCATCATACCTGTAGAATTTGTGTCTTTTTTTTTTTTTTTTTTCGGTACTGGGGATTGAATTCAGAGGTATTCTACCTCTGAGCTACACCCGCAGCCCTATTTTTTATTTTTTTTTTTTATTGTAATAATTCGTGCTTTGTATATATACATTTTTGTTAGGTACAAATTGATAAAGACAAATGTGCACACATTTCTCATCTGACCCTATCCCCAATTCCCACCCCGCTCCCTCGCCCTCCCTCCCTCTCAAGTTCAGTTCAGTGAGTGATCTTGATATAATTGTGTAAGTATATCATGTGCCTTAGTATGCTCTCCCCCCACCCCCCGCCCATTCCCTTCGGTTAAGTCTACTTCTTTGTTTATCGAGGGTCTCTACTTTTTCATCTGGGGACCCTCTTATGTCCCATCTACTCCCTAACATCGGCATATTAGGGAGAACATATGTTTCTTTACTCTTTGTGACTGGCTAATCTCACTTAACATAATGTTTTCCATTTCCATCCATTTCCCTGCAAATAACATGATTTTGTTCTTCTTTATGGCTGAGTAAAATTCCATTGTGTATATATCCCATAGTTTTGTAATCCATTCATCTGTGGATGGACATCTTGGCTGCTTCCATAGTTTGGCTATTGTGCACCACGAACCGGCGGCCATCTTGCTACCAGCCCTGCCCAGCCAACTTCCTGTCAACTACCCAGACGGTCAGTGACCTCTGGTGCCCCCCAGCGGACCGGAGGAGGAACAGGCTGAGCAGCATAGAACTGTAAGTCTGCACCCCCAAGGTTCGGGGAACACTATACGAGGGATAGACTTAAACACCCGCCCTTCTAGAGCTTAGGAACATAAGGGTGGAAGAACCCAGTGCACGTAGGGCACTTGGAAAGATCTGGCATTTAGACTGCACACCTGCCAACAGCAAAGGCAGGGAGAGAGACGCAACCAGGCCCTGTGGAGAGCCCAGAGACATAAGCTAACACCAACAAAACGCCCTGCCTCCATTGACAGAGAATATTCTTTATTTTGAAACAGGGTCTCACTAAGTTGCGGAGTGCCTCACTAAGTAGCTGAGGCTGGCCGAGAACCCGCATCCTCCGGTCTCAGCCTTGTAATCCCAAATGCTGGGATTACAAGGGTGCGCCACCACGCCAGGCTTAGAATTTGTGTCTTGAACATCTCATAATGTTATCATATCTTCTCTACTCATTTCTTTTGTGAAGAAGTCTTGAAGCCATATAAATCCAATTAAATTCCTTCTTTAGATGACACCTATTCACATATTTGGAAGTGATTGTCAATGTGATTTTACTTAGAAACTTCCCTTCTCCTTGCTGAAATCTCCAACTGTGTTTTCCATGGCATTAATGTGGTCCTTTTGATTTTATAGATCTTGGTAATATTACATGTCTTCTGTGTTTCAGTCTGTTCAACTCTAAAATGGGTACCTTATTATCATGCACGGATATGACTCCTGATTAGGATGTGGAGTTCTATAGTCGCTTACTCCATATCTGGTTGCTGGGTATGCAGGAGGTCATCAGATGTCTCAGTACTAGTAGACCCTGCTGCAGGTGGCTGGCTCAGTGGCTCCTTCTCTCTCCCTGTTTCCTTCCTGGGAAAATAAATCGAAGACCTTAGAAGATGGAAATATCTTCCATGCTCATGAATAGGCAGAATAAATATCATCAAAATGGTCATTATCCCAAAAGTTATCTACAGATTCATTGTGATACTCATTAAATTACCAAGGTCACTCTTTACAGACATAGAAAAATCAGCTCTTAAATTCATTTGGAACAACAAAAAGTCCAGAATAGCCAAAATATTTTTTTAGCAACAAGAACCATGCAGGAGGCATCACAATACCTGACTTCAAACTATACTATAAAGCCACAGGAATAAAAACAGCATGGTGTTGGCACAAAAACAGACACATAGATCATTGGAGCAGAATAGAAGATTCAGAAACAAACCCACACACTTGCAGTCAATTGATTTTTGACAAAGGAGCCAAAAATATACACTAGAAAAAAGATAGCCTCTTTAACAAATGGTGTTGGCAAAACTGGTTAAACATATGCAGGAAAATGGAAATAAACACCACTTTCTCACCCTTCACAAGAGTATATTCAAGATGGATCAAAGACCTGGAGGTCAGGACAGAGACCTTGCAGGTACTTGAAGAGGGCATAGGCCCAACACTTCAACACGTAAGCACAGGTAAAATCATTCTCAATAAGACCCCAAAGGCACAAGTATTTCAAAGGAAGATCAATACATGGGATTGCATTAAACTGAAGAGCTTCTGTGCATCAAAGGAAACTATCAAGAACCTCAACAGAGAGCCCAAAGAGTGGGAGAAAATTTTTGCCAGTTACTCTTCGGATAGAGGTATAATATCTAGGATATACAGAGAACTAAGAAACTCACAACTAAGAAAACAAATAACCCAATCAAAAATGGGGAAAGGATCTAAATAGACACCTCACAAAAGAAGAAATACAAATGACCAATAAATGTATGAGGAAATGTTCTATATCATTAGCAATCAGAGAGATGCAAATCAAAACTACCTTGAGATTTCACCTAACTCCAATCAGAATGGCAATCATAAAAACACAAGCAACAACAAATGCTGGCAAGGGTGTGGAGAAGTGGGAATCATAATACATTGTTGGTGGGATTGCAGATTAGTGCAACTTCTTTGGAAAACAGTATGGAGGATCCTCAAACAAATGGGAATGAACCTACCATATGATTCAGCAATACCGCTTCTGTGTATCTACCGAAAAGAATGGAAAACAAACTATCAGACCGATGCATGTGTATCTATGTCTTATAGCCACACAATTCACAATTGCCAAACTATGGAGCCAGCCAAAATGTCCATCAACAGATGAATGGATTACAAAACTATGGGATATATACACAATGGAATTTTACTCAGCCATAAAGAAGAACAAAATCATGTTATTTGCAGGGAAATGGATGCAAATGGAAAACATTATGTTAAGCGAGATTAGTCAGTCACAAAAAGTAAAAAATCATATGCTCTCCCTAATATGTGGAAGCTAGGGATAAAATGGGACATAATAGGGACTGCAGATGAAGAAGGAGAATCCTTAGGTGAGCAAAGAATTTAACTTAATGGAAGATGATGGGGGGATAGGGGGACACCCTAATCAGCATGATGTACTTTCATGAACACATCATTGTCAATCACTAAACTGAACTTGAGAAGGAGGGAGGAGGAGGGAGTGGGGTAGGAATTGGGGAAGGGTTAAAGGAGAGATGTGTGCATGTATGCCTTTACCAGCTTGTACCTAACAAAGATGTATGATTACAATGCATCAATAAAAAAAAAGAGTTATTATAGGAATGCAAATCTGATAACATAGGTAAATTTCTAGCATAGAGCATGAGGCAATTTAATCACTCAATGCATGTAAAGCACCTTACCCTTTCCATTGCCAAGTATCTAATGTATGAATAGAATTAATGACTCTTTTTCAACCTGTGAGGGTTTATATTTTTCAGTTTTCACTTTGGCTAACTTGCTGCCACAATAGAAGTCACATTTCTTATCTCTGCATTAGGGAGAGTTTTTTTATGTATATTTCTTTCTTAGAAAAATAGGACCTCTCATTTTGGAATGAATGTCATTCCATTCTATTTAACATCAACTGCAGGAAAAAATCAACAATCTGCTTCAATGCCTTGATAAATGTGTTTTTCCATGGGGCTAGTCATTATGATTCTGGAATGTTTGAAGAATGTTCTTGAAGACAGTGGTGGACATTCTCCACGCCCACCAGTGGGCCAGCAGCAGGGCCTTGGCAATGAGTATCTGTCACGGTACAGATGCTCTGGATTTTCATTAGATGCCACAGCTGCAGCATTTAAGTAGATGTTTTCTCAGGATAAACATAATAGTGTGAATGAACCTCAATGCTGAAAAGTAAACATATTTTACTGAGAATTTTATAATGCAATTTTATAGTATATTTTGCTTTATTGTTTTGATCAACTGAATAATAACTGAAACTGTTTCACATATATACACACACATAAACACATTCATATATGAAAATATATTTTAAAATATTGAACACACACAGACACACACGTTTATTTTAAAATATCAAGCACACTGAGAGCACACACACACACACACACACACACACACACACACACCTAATCAGTTTGGGAAAAATAATAAAAATACATGACACCTCAATAACTGCCATGAAGTATGTGCATGATAGGAAGACAGGAAATCCAAATATTGAGTCAGTTATGTAGTAGTACTAGCTGTAAATAGGTTTACATCATGTGTACAGCTAAGTATGTAATTACATTATAAATGGTCTTCATGCAAGTGGGCCATGGAGACTATTGACATTTTTCCATGCTGGAAAAGGAGAGGATTATATCATTCTTCACATTCTGAAAATAAAAATAATCCTGTTTATTTTACTCTTGTTCTTTCTGTACCAAAAGTAGATGTATTTAATATAATCACTATTTCAAAATCATCTAATTATAAAGAATTTAAAAAATTTAAATATTGAGCACAATCAACGTTAATATTGATTTTTGCTTCCCAAAACATATATAACTACAATCCTTTAAACCTTAAAATGGTCAATTATTTTTAATAATTATGTAAAAATTATTCAATTCTGGGATTCAATCTAATCCTCCAAAGTATATGTCTTTGAAATTATTACAATAAATATTTAAACCACAAATATTTTTACTCATCCTCTATAAAGCTTAGCAACATGATTGCAAAAAATATAAAGTAAAACAACAAAGTATGGTGTGATGGCACACTCCTGTAATCTCAGTACTTTGAAGGCTGCAGGAAGGAGTGAGTAAGGTAGTAAATGTAACTACAGGATTAGCTAGTTTAAATAATTTTAACATTCTGTGAGGCGTAATTTCATCTCTAGTTGGCTTATACCTGGCCATCAGGTATTTATGGAACATGAATGGTAGTTTAGAATATAAAAACCAGAAGAAGGAGACAGTTAAGGGTGTGGGCTCTGGATTGATTTGTTTGCATATGAAAGCTATGCTCCCAGGGAAGTGGTTTACTATCTCTACCAACCAGCTAACCCTGAGAAGAACATTCTTTCCAGGGTCAGAAAGGCCTCAAGATCCAAGTTGTGCAGGGGCCATGCTAATCTTCTCTGTATGTTCCAGTTTTAGTGTCTGTGCTGCCAAAGGGAGTGTAGCCAGGTGTGGTGGCACATGCCTGTAATCCCAGTAGCCCAGTACTTGGGAGGCTGAGACAAGAGGATCACCTGTTTGTGGCCAGCCTCTGCAAGTAGTGAGAATCTCATCAACTTTGTTAAACCCTGTTTCAAAATAAGATAAAATAGGGCTAGGGGCATAGCTCAGAGGTTCAATCCCCATTAACACACACACACACACACACACACACACACACACACACACACACACACAAGACCAGAAAGATCCACGGTGTGAAAATATGAGAATACCGAAGACAAAACACATTATTAATATAGGTTGGTGTCCATTGTGAAACACTTCACCTTCACCTGTATAACTGGTTTGTGAGCTCCTATAGGGAGAATGTGTCTTATCTACCATTATATGTCCAGCCAGAATATAGAACCTGGCCCTTGGGAAGTGATTATAAATATTTCATGCATTCTGGTACCAAGATTTGACTGCTGATACATTCTGCATGCTTTTGAAATTTATAAAAATATTTGGGAGAAGAAACTAAGCTATAACCTTACTTTGTTTAGTAATAACTAATATGTAAGATTTACTTTGGTATATCTCAGATTCACAAAATCCCTGAATATACTTCCAAATAATTGACAGGCATGAATTTCAAATGAAACATTGGACTCCAGTGTCTGAGCTCTTTGATGAACACTACCCTCCTCCTCTGCCCTGCCTCACTCCCTAAATCTATGCACTTCTCTTTCCTAGTATCTGTGTATCTGTATGTGCTCACAACTATGTTGTTTAGGAGATCAAACACATCTGTCAGTCAGTCTGACAGCAACCATTTATTGAGCACCCAGGAGGGTACATAACCCACAGAGTGAATCATAGTGAATAACAAGAACCAAGCTAAATTACTATTGCCAAAATGAGTGGAAGCAACAGGCTCCTCTTTAAGGATGAGAAAATTCAAGTTGTTCTCATTTTTAAAAGATATTTTGGGAATAAATGTATTCAGAAGATTTTGTCAAGCATTATTCCTTAACTTTTTGGAAATTAGATTATCCCTAAAGAAAATTTGAGTGCACTCAATTTAAATTTATTTCATATTACTTCATCAACTTGTGAGTTTATAAAAGCTGCCTTACATTATGTAAGCCCCTTTGTGATTATTTTAGTAACAACTTGTTCTTAAAAAAGGAAAAGTATTAGTGGAAATTAAGTCAACAGTTGGACCTTAATAATTATTGAAAATCTCTCTTTCCTGTGTTAAGACTCCAGTAAACCTTGTCTTTTTCAAAAAGAGAGCTAAAGTTTGGAGCTTTGGGGGGAGGGGTGCATTTGAATGTTTTCTCATTGTAGTCCATAAACTCAGCTAGCTGGCATAAAAGTTTATATTGTACATAACATAACAATAATCATTGTAATAATAATTGATACAATAACCATTGGAATAATAATTCAATTGTACATTCTTAATCTCCATTAGTTTGAGTATGACTTGTGAATCTACATTTTAAGACTGGGAAAAGCAACATAGCATGGTCAAAATCTTTGAAACCAAGTGAAGAGACCAATGTGTACAGTTCCTCTTTGTCATAACCTACTGCTTGGTCTGGTGCTGATCATTGAATCTCTGTAAATAAGTGGTCTGAGCTCTATTTTTTTATTATTCCTTTCCTGTGTCTCTCTATTATAAACTTTTTTAGTGGTATTATGCATTTTATAAGCCATTATGGGTTCAATAAAATGTTTAATGTCTATCTTTCTTTTTAGAATAGAAACACAAAAAGTCATTATTGAAGCCTAGCTTTTTGAAGGGATATAGACCCTTGGCTTAGCACAGTACCTTCTGTTTGATTGCTCAAGTAATGTTCTGAAATAAATACATTATAATTGTTTTTTAATCTCTTCTAGGTATGTAGAGCATGCAGTGTTTTTTAAAGTTCTTCTAGGTATGTAGAGCATGCAGATAGTACCTAATGATCTGCAAGTTAAAAGTAAAGAAGGGAAATTTTAAATCCTTATCTCTACTCCCTAGTCCCCTTAAGAGAAGTAAAACAGGAATGATGTACTTGTGTGTTTGTCTGTGTGCGTGTGTTGGAGAATGGGGAAGGAGGAGAAATAAATAGAAAACACCCAAGATCCCTGTGACATCAGTAAATGACTTTCTGAAAAAGAAAAAAATATAATCTTACACTATTTTTGAGAGCATATAAGCCAAATTTAATATGCTATATAAACAAATAAATAAAAGGCCAATTCATCAATGGCAGATTAAGATATTACAAATCTAAAGTAAAAAAAGATAATTATTTTATGCTTTATTTGATATTTACCTTGGATGTGTTGTCTCTTAAAATATTAATCTGCTTTAGGTTATAAGCAAGGTTTATAATGTGATATTAAAATATTTTTTTCAATATTGTGTGAAAACTGGCTTTATCTCTGGAATGTTTCTTCCACTAGAAGGCTAATTGGTCACACTTCCTTAATGACAGCTGCTGGATTTAGGAAATGTCTAGGAAAATAGAGGAGATGAGGGAATGGGAGCATATGAGAAGGAGGGAAGGAATCAACTTTTTCCAATTTACTCAAAGCCCTGGCAGGCATTCTCAGTACTGGCTGAATTGAAGATGCAGTCCTAGCCAATTGTCTATAGATGTACACTACACATCAGCCTGTCCATGCTTAATCATTATGAGTCGCCTATATTTATTGCTGAAATTGAATACTTAAACTCAGTGTATCTGTGTGGTGCTGAGTAACTGAACAAAGAGAAAGATTCGTTTCATCACAATAGTCTCTTTTTCTGTTTCAGTGATTCCCCAAATGCTTTTGCAAAACCAATTATATCAAAGTCACATTATTTTGTAATTAAAAATATAGAATTTGTACCTTGTTACAAAATCAAGTATGTATTATAGGAATATACACTTTATTAATCCCTCAGGCAATGCTGATAAGCAATAGGGCTAAAAACTCTTGTCAAAATAATACTAAACAAGCAATATGAATAGTTTTCTAGTAATTTGGGGACAATTTATTGTTTTCAAGCCATATGTTAAAAGTCAGAAACCCCATTTTCTAGAATTCTTTGAAGAGATTGACATTTTAAAAATGCAATGTAGTGAAATGGAAAAAGAATAGGATCTGGTTTTAGAACACCTGTGTCCAGGATGGATCTTTGCTGTGTTAATAACAGACTTGTCCACAATAGACTGACTATGAAACTATTGATATTTACAATATTGATCCACAAAATGATGACTTTATATGGTTCAGACTATTGGTTTAACTCTCTGAGCACTTTTTCCAGTATTTTATGTGGGACCATTATATCACCAAGATCTCATATAAAAAAAAGTCTCACCAGGAGTCTACTCGTGGGGTTAAATGAGATTTTACAAGTAATCCCATTCTAAAGCTATAATGCCATTTGTTCTTTCATCACCTTTGAAGACCACAGTATTGTTTGGGCATTGTATGTACACCATTGAAAAATGTCCTGCAGTAATTTCATTGTACATGCACATAAAAGTAGCCCCACACTTTGGAACACTGAATGAAAACTGCAAATCTATGCCAGAGATTTCCAAAGGATTCACAAAATATATGGCTTCTCATATGCTTTAGCTAGAACAGCTTCTTGAAGTTGACTTTCCATATGTCGTCATGCTCTCTTCAGCTCTGGTTCTTTCTATTTTCTTGACTCAGCAGGCAACAGAGCAGCTGCTTTATTATGTTGCTCTCCCTCATTGTCTGCTACATCCAGGAAAATAGTGTTCAATTCCAGGAATATTTCTCCAATATTAGCATGCTGGCCATGCTCCAGGACAGAGGATAGAGATTACAACCAACTACTTAAACTAAAGGTGGTTCATTGTCACAAGTTACCAAATTACTTCCAGTAATTATTAAACAATTATTGATATGGAAGTGGTGTTTGAAAAAAGTAGAGGAGGTTCCAATCTTAAAATATGTGAAGATTTTAATTTGGCTAAGTAAAGGTTGGTTGATAGTTTATCAAGACCTAGAAAACCTTAGAAAATTACTCAGGTGAGATGATTTGTGAGAATTGTGACCAGGAATTGGTGATTTTGGGAGAGGGGGCTAAAATTACTTCATTAAGAAAATGCTAGCCGGGCGTGGTGGTGCATGCTTGTAATCCCAGCATTCGGGAGGCTGAGACCGGAGGATCCGGGTTCGCAGCCAGCCTCAGCTACCTGGTGAGGCACTCCGCAACTTAGTGAGACCTGGTTTCAAAATAAAGAATAAAAAATAGGGCTGGGAGTGTAGCTCGGAGGTAGAATGCCCCTGAGTTCAATCCCCAGTACCGCAAAAAAAAAAAAAAAAGAAAATGCTGACATATTTAGCAATTGAATTTTTTCTGGATAATTTTATCTGACTTATAATTTAAGATATTTATAAGATATCAAATACTTAAATATTTAATATTTATATTTATTTTATATAAGTCTCTGAAGATTCTACTTAGAAAGTTGGGAAAATATGTGTTTGTGTTTGAAAAATGAAGGGGAATCATACCATCTGGAAACTCCATGGAATTTTATTCAGAGATCTCCTAAGTGACCTCTTTATACCATCTGGAAACTCTATGGAATTTTATTCAGAGATATCCTAAGTGACCTCTTCACAATTATGTACTTAAGCTGTGCTAGCTCTTGAGAGCTCATTGTGTACATCTCTTCCCAGTGCCTCATTCAGTACTATCACACTGGTGGTTTGAAATTAACCATAAGGGGTTATTCACACCTCGAAAATTGGCCAACACTGCAATTCTGGACTTCATTTTCCTTTACAAAATAATTGTTAAACATGTACCAGAATCTATTGAGTTTATGTTTTTCTGTCTCAATTTTTAATTCAGTCATTCAAAAAATAAATACTATATATCCTATTCCTTTGATTTCTTCTTTGTTCTCATCTTTTCTAAGTTTCTCTACTCAAATATTATGAGCCACACTGGGTTTTTTTGCTATTCCTTGAACACTCCGGATTTATTTATGCCTCCAGCTTTTTCAACTGTATTCTCTCTTCCAGAAATACCCTTCCTCCACATTTTTGTATCAATTGAGAGAATTTCTGGATCAATTCAAGTATCATTTGTTCAGAAAAACCTTCCCGGTTAAATTCCAATCTAAGATAAGCAACTCATTTTTCCCCTCAGTCACTCTGTTACCACAAAACTCATGTTTTCACATTTAAATAAACTTAATTTTAAAGCAGTTTTTCATTTAAATAAAAGTATGATAGTTCAAAGTGCCTATATATGCCACATGGTTTTCACTACTTTTATCATCTTACTTTACTATGATACATGTCTCACAAGAGAAAAAACTGACATTATTACATTACCCTTAACTTAATTCTACCTTGTATTTTGATTTCATTAGTTTTTTATCATGTCATTTTCTGTTGCAATGACACAATCAGTATTATGCATTATGTTTAGTCATTATGTTTCTTTATCCTCCTTTGGTTTATGATAGTTTCTTGGATTTTCATTATTTTTTATTACTTTGTGAATTTTGAAAATTATTGATGAAATATTTTGTAGAATATTCCTACATTTGTTTTTGTACAAAGTTTTTCTTATTGTTAGCCTGGGGTTATGGGGTTTGTGGAGGAAGACTTCAGAAATGCAATGCTGTTCTCACCACATCATATCCAAGGTACGTGCTATCAACATACTAATATCACTAATGATACTGAGATGGAGGTAGTGATTGCCAGGTTTCTCCACTATAAAGTTCCTTCACAACCCTTTCCCCTTTCCACCACAATTCTCTCTGGAACAAAGTCAATAAGCATACTCTACATTCATGGGGTGGGTCATTAAGCTCCAGTACCCAAGGGCTTAAGATCTACCCAAATTATTCTTTTGTATCAGAGATTTGTCCCCTTTTCCTTATTGTCCCACTTACTGAGTTATTTGATTATTTAATTATATTTGTATAGACACATGGATATTTAATATTTTGATCAGGACGCCTTGCTATATATTTTTTGTTGTTGTTGTTGCTCAATTTGTTCTGAATTTGGCCATTCGGAACACTTTTAGGTTGTCTCCTATGTCACTTTGATACACTTTTATTCTTTTGCTTTTTGAATGCTATATTACCTTCTGGTACTATAAGATGCCTCAGGCTCATCTTTTATATTCTGTGACTCAGTCATTTCTCAAAGAAGCACTGGTTTCTTTAATTGTAGAATACTACTAAAAATTAAGAGCTGAACACTTAGTGTTTTTATTGCTACTGAGGTACATTTTTATAAGCCCTCTCCAATGAATGGAGGTAATACATATGTGTTCTAAACTGTGTATAGACAGTTATCTGAAATGATTCATATATGTATATATATATATATATATATATATATATATATATCCATCTGTATTATATTATGATAAAAATGAGCCTATACTCATGCCCCTAATTCTAATCCAGAATCATTTTTTCTACCTACCTTGTTTGTCTGTTACCACCAACTCAAGCAGTGAGAAAACTGACTCCTACCATCTGACACCCATTTACTTTTTTTTTTTTGCAATCATAGTATACCTGTAGCAACTTTGGAATTGTTATTCTATATTCCCATGAGAAATGACTTTACCAAAACTAGATAATAGCGCTTACATCCAGTTTATTTTTGTCTTTAGTCTTCAAGTTTCCAGTCAGAAGATCTTTTTCCAAAGACAAAACCCAGTTTTAAAGCATCATAATGCTTATCAGCATCTGAAATTATTATGTTTATTTGTATATTGTTTTGGCAAATAGAATATGAATTTTAGATGAGCAGAAGAACATTCTGTCTCTAGCATTAAGCACAATGCCAGCACATCAAGAACAATGTCAAATACAGGTAATATTTATTCATTGTATGCAGAGATAAAATCACTCAAAATACAACATATTTTTCTCATTTCATTATATTCACTTGACCAAATATAACTAGGTACAAGATAATCAACACTTTCCTTCAAAGCTTGAAAAAAGTTTTGATAAATAAAATGCCAAAGAAATATTTTGTACTGAGAAATAAAACAATAGGCACAGATACTCATGCCAAATAACATTTCTTTTTCTCAGCAGGAAAGTAATATCTGAGTCTTACTTCCTGAGGAAAATCAAATAAAGTTAATACTAATCACTGACTAAAATCATGAGACTAAACCCAGGGGTCTTGGTTACCCAATCTTCTATGATTTACAATCCACTCAAATAGATTATTGAAAGGAATAATATCCTTCAAGTGGGTATGAATTGACCCCACTCAACTTGACTGAGATAGGGCATCATTGTATTCCAGGTTGTTTCATATTACAGTTTCACATAAAGATGTTGTACCTATCCCCTTAAATTGCTGCTGATAACCTATTACTCTGAACTAATATGAATACTTACATTCTAGAAAATTAATAGATGAAATAAGCATAGGCTCTCAGTCATTCAATACTTTTTACCAATACAACATATAAAAATATTATTTCAGTAATGTTTAAATGAAATGTGCTCCCAATACTTTTCCAGATAAATTTAAATTGATTTTTTTTTTTTTTTTTGCGGTACTGGGGATTGAACTCAGGGGCATTCTACCTCCGAGCTATACCCCCAGCCCTATTTTTTTATTCTTTATTTTGAAACCGAGTCTCACTGAGTTGCGGAGTGCCTCACTAGGTAGCTGAGGCTGGCCGCGAACCTGGATCCTCCGGTCTCAGCCTCCCGAATGCTGGGATTACAAGCGTGCGCCACCACGCCTGGCTTTAAATTGATTTTTAAATCGTTAAATTGTTAAATTCAAAGATCTGGCTCCTAGGTCACATATTACCTCTCTCCCTGATACCCCTCCATGTGGAAATGTTTTTTACCAATAGCCTTATCAAAATACTGTTCAATAGATAATCTTGTTAAACTGTGTAGTGCTGTTGTAATAATAAACATTTCTATTAAATTAAATACAATCCAAAATTTCTTGTTCAATGAAAATGACATTTCCAATTGGGTAGCAGGGGTTGGGTAAAAAACATGGGTATTTTTAATATTTTAATTTATGTGCTTTCCTATTATTTAATATTTGTGATTAACATGTATTATTTTTTAAATGCAAACTATAAGAATATAAGAGAAAAGCATCAGAATAAAAAGCTTTTCTAGAACTTACCTGTGTAGTAATTGGGAAGATGTTGTTTATTTGCAAAATATATAATTACCTCTTCTTTATAACCCTGTCAAGAAAGAAAAATAATTTAATTTTCTTTTATATTCTAGGAATAAATGTACTTCTGAGCCATTTTTTGTTTAATTTATTAAACTCTACAAATTATGTAATTGTCTGTCATATCTTATTTTGGGTTCTATATGATTAGAGCTAAATTGATTCCATATTTTAAATTTATGCTATCTTTTCTAAATTCTGTGTCCTTTTAAGATTTTTCATATCTTTTCTGAAACAATATGAGTCATAATTATATAATTAAATATGCATGAATCATTAAGTGATCAGTTCCATCAGACTATTCTGCATGAATATATTCTATCTTTGGTACAAGACTTTATCTGCCAAAGTGTCTAAAACATTCATGGCAGATGATCAAGTTATGGTTTCTCCCAGACAGTGTTGGACACCTTCATATTTCTTAGTTTATGTAACAATTGCTTCTCTTCATATTTAAGAGATAGTACACAAAGTGTATCATCATTACTTGCAATCACATGATTTCTTATATGAGTTGCATTACAGTGCCTTTAACATGGAGACTTGAGAATTGCTTTAATCCCTGAAAGATATGAGGGTAGCATGTTAACTTCTGAAGGAATGTCCTCTAAACCACCTCATTGGACCACTACCCTTACAAATGTCATGTTGTTTCAGTTGCCTGTTACTGCATAAAACTCCAATATTTAATGAAATAAAACAACTTTAATCATTTATCATATTTCCTTTAACATTGTAAATGTCAACGGACCATACTCAGTTAAGAAGTTCTTGCCTATAGTCTTTCATGCAGTATGACAGTGAAATGGACCGGAATTATCTGGGAGAATTCCATTCATACATGGCTGGTAGGTAATTTTCACTCTATGTTGGAATTTTGGAAAAGGCGGTGGATTGAAACACCTACATGGGGCTTTTCTATGTGGCCTAGGTTTCCAGCATGAATATCCTGACAGAAATAGGAAGCACCAAGGGAAAGCCAGGCGTGGTGGCACATGCTTGTAATCTCAGTACTTGGGAGGCTGAGAGAGGAGGATCGCAGGTTCTTGTCCAGCCTCAGCTACTTAGTGAGGCCCTCTGCAACTTAGTGAGACCTTGTATCAAAATAAGGAATAAAAAAATAGGGCTGGGGGTGTAGCTTGGAGATAGAATGCCCCTGGGTTCAATTCTCAGTTCAGAAAAAAAAAGAAAAGAAAAGAAAAGACCAAGGAGAAACTGTACTATCCTTTTAAACCCAGCCTGAGAAGTCATACAGTACCATTCTAGCCATATTCTATTAGTTAGAAGCTAGTAAATAAGGACAATCTATATTCACAGAGGAATTACATTTCACTTTTTTTCCACAAAATTACCTTTTATTTTATTTAATTCTTACAATGTGCTTTTTTCTTGTAATAATTCGTGCTTTGTATGTATATATCTTTGTTAGGTACGAATTGATAGAGACAAATGTGCACACATTTCTCATCTGACCCCTTCTCCAATTCCCACCCTGCTCCCTCGCCCTCCCTCCCTCTCAAGTTCAGTTCAGTGAGTGACCTTGATATAATTTTGTAAGTACATCATGTGCCTTAGGATGCCCCCCTCCATCCCCTTCAGTTAAATCAACTTCTTTGTTTATCGAAGGTCTCTACTTTTTCATCTGGGGACCCTCTTATGCCCCATCTTCTCCCTAACATTCGCATATTAGGGAGAACATATGCTTCTTTACTCTTTGTGACTGGCTAATCTCACTTAACGTAATGTTTTCCAGTTGCATCCATTTCCCTGCAAATAACATGATTTTGTTCTTCTTTATGGCTGAGTAAAAATAATGGAAACCAAATTATCAGACCGATGTAGGTGTATCTATGTTTATAGCTGCACAATTCACAATAGCCAAACTATGGAAGCATCCAAGATGTCCATTGGCAGATGAATGGATTACAAAACTATGGGATATGTACACAATGGAATTTTACTCAGCCACAAAGAAGAACAAAATCATGTTCTTTGCAGGGAAATAAATTTCACTTTTAATGGTAAAAGTGTTAAAGAATTTGTGGTCATGCTTTCAAAACATTCCACACACTTTGCACTTAATATTGATTCTTATTTGTTTCAGATGACTACCTTTCCTTATCTAGGTCCTGCATTCTCTAGTTGAGCTTCCTATACTGTGCCCATGTCTGCCTGTACATTAACATCACCACACAACCTTCATCATAATGGCTTAGAACTCCATGTCTTCTCGTCATTATTTTCAGTTGCCATTGTTATGCAATATTGCTGAATTTTGTTGTTTTCGTTACACTTAAGGGTACAACATGCTATGTTCAGTTTAATTAATAAGACTTTTCACTCTTTATTGCTAATGATAGTCTAAAATTTAAAGACTTCTTCTAAACTCAAAATATATATACATATATATAAAAATATATATACATAAATACATACATATATATATATATATATATATATATATATATATATATATATATATATTAGGGCTTATAGACATGTGCCATCATCCTAGTACCCTTAGTAAACTCAGAAAAGTAGAACAGTGTTCTTGCCTTTATGCATTAGTCAAGCTAGCACCTCATACACTATTTCACATTCTATTCACTTGTTACTCTGGTTGAGTAGAGTTAGATAAGAAGAGCAGTTTTTTTCATGACAAGTTCCAAATATTGAAAGATTTGTTTTCACTACAGGCACATGAAGTCACTAGAGAGAAACTAAGGATTGGATTTTATGACTTCTGCCTTATTTCTAGAGGCTTCCTAGAAATTTCTGCCTGCACTAGTGCTCCCTGACCTTTGAAATACGAAACCTTGAAAACATTCCATAGTCTTACCATTAGTTAAGCCAAGACTCAAACTATTTCTACAGTTAGAGAAGTAGAAAGATATTTGTAGTTTTTTATTGAGTGGATATGGGACAGCGTTACTTGGGATTGAACCCAAGGATGTCCTACCATTGAGCTACATCCTCAATCTTTTTCATTTTTTTTTTTTTTAAATTTGAGACATGCTCTTACTAAATTGCCCAGACTGGCATTGAATTTGTGATCTTCCTGTCTCAGCCTTCCAAGTACTAGGGAATACAGGCATGTACCATTGTACCTGGCTATTAAGTTGATATTGATAGAATATTATAGTGAAGATTTTATGAGCTCTTTGACACATGTTCATGAAGATTATTGAATGGAAAAGGGCACATTTTGCTAAAATAAAACACACTATGCCATGTGTGTTTAAATCAGTCATTTCCAAATGTATGTAACTAGATATCCTAACCAATATTAGAGAATTATACTATTTGTTACTCTACAATTTAATGTTTTCTGAAATGAGTGATTTTTAACCTTTGAACTACAAATTTTAAAACCAGGTGGCATCCTACAGTATGATATTTAATTTACTTTAGTTAAATTAATATGTCCAATTTGAAAGACAATTCAACTTCTTTTGCTCAGCACAGCTGTATATAATTTCCAACAGAGGAGAAACTTCCCACTGTGTTTAGACTTTGGATGTATTTACAGAGGATTAAAATACCAGCAGTTTACAGTCACATGCTGATAAAATTGTCTTTGAAATAATTCATGAAGTAGGAAAAATAAATTTTAGTAACAGAATGTAAACCAGTTTGGGTTAAGACTTAGTGTTTGTACAGCATTAGGGGATATTTGGTGTAGGAATATGTTTAATAGTATATTTTACATTATGTTAACATTTTTGTTATAGACCTTGGAACATTTTAAATAGAACTATTAAAATATTCACTTTTCTGCTCTGATTAAGGAAATACTCATATCTTATGCTTGGCATTTCCCTCAAAATAGAACTACAAAAAGAGAATTATGGATCAAGTGAATTGGATTTTATGTTAGAAAAATAGAATCATTCATTGAGATACATATAGACTGCAGATTTAAAATAAGTAATCTCATATATATATATATATATATATATATATATATATATATATATGCATGTGTGTGTGACATCTCTTTTGCTCATCATTGACCTTAAAAGTGAAAGTAAATTGCAAAAAAATGCCTAAAATATAAAACCATTATGTATGGTGTGTCTCAGAGTTAAGAATCAAGTATCCCTCTAGTAACAGAGAAAATCAGAGGAACCTAGTCCCAACCCCAAAACTCAGACCCATCTAATATTTTCTGATGTACAAATCTCAGAAACCTTATTGATCCTCTTGGTTACCATTATAGTGATACCATTATTACAACTTCAGTGCCATTATCAATCAGGTCTCCATGAACCAACTAAAATTTAGTCTCTTTTTATTTTACTTAAACTTTAAACTAGAACTGACTGAAGGAAGTTTTCTCTAGGTATATATCTGCTTGAGAAGTAATTAAAATTGGTTACAGGAGACCTAGATAATAATAGTCTAAGTTAGATTATACCACAAGGTGGCAGCCTTGCAAATACAGTATTGTTTTTAGCAGGCCGTTTGAAGTGTCAGTATAATGAAGCCAGTTTATAGTTATTCCTTACCCTACATATGTAAGACTTAAGACTCAAGCTTAAGTGATTTCCCAATGATACAAGGAAGATAAGAATATGTATAGAAACACTTCCTGACTTTGACTACTAAGTAAATGGAAAAAAGGAGAAAAGGAAGTACAGAGGGAAACAAGTAAGTGGACACCAATTTCCTGACTGGTGGCTATAGAATATAGAAAGGACGGACGTACTTTTCATGATAATAATAATAATACTAAAGCCTAAGAGAGAGTCTCCTGAGAGAGCAAGCAAAAGTTCATCTCTTGAGCTGTCGGTCTCCCAACAACCTTGAACAAGACCTACAATGAGATATAACAGAGAGAAGCCCTGAATTTTTTTCTTTTCTAGAGTAATCTCAATTCTCATATAGCACGGACTTTGGAGTGAGATCTAACTCGTCTGCCACGAGGCTTACTGTAGCTATTCAGCCAGCAGATGTAATGGAGGATCAGTTATAATCAGTAATCTGTAGCTAGTGGAGACCTCCTTGAAGTTCAGTCATACTGAACAAGTTAAAAAAATGTCAGATAAGTAATTGAACCAGGCATAGACTTTAGCCATCCCTCTCAACAAGGTTAACTGAATCCATGTTTATAGAACATTGTGACTGAAACTAGAAGAATAGAAGGCATCATATCTGAGAGTGTGGCTCTTTTCTATGTCAGGGAGATTCTTAAAATCAATTTCTCCATATATCCTGACACAAGCTTAAGGAAAGAAGTCAAGGGGAGGCTAGAAACTCAATATTTTATTCAAAATCTGATAATCTGTGTTTTTTAAAGATATCTTTCAGTATCAATGGACTGACTCTAAACCAGTCTGTACATTTAGTGGTATTTTTTCTCCTTTGACAAGTGGTGGTTGAGGGTGTTCTCTGAATGAGAACAGAAATGAATTTCATTTGAGATATTTTTTATCCTACAAAAGAGGATGAAAGGATTCTCTAAACTCCCCTCTTTGGCCAGGGATACTTCTCCTTTTTTCCATACCATGTTACTGGAGAAAGAGAATATTAGAGCACCCTTATATTTTTAAAATACTGCATGAATAGCAAATGTTTATTCACCCTGAAGGAGAAAAAAAAAGTAACTTAAGTTCTATCTTCAAAATAAAAAAGTAGTTATTAGAGTAATTGAATTTGAAAAACTAAAGAAGCTGTGCTTTGAGCATTAAATAGTAAGTTCCCTGTATAACTTATCACCATAATTTTGAAGTTTTTCCTCTTCCCTGCCCACAGTCTCTCACACACTAAACCAGTTCTCCATCATTGCTGTGAGTGCCATCTCTTTGGGCCTTTCATCTATTTGGCCATCAGCTGATTTATGATTTTACTTGTGCCATCTTGGCTTGTACCTAAGACCAGTCATGCTAATAATGGTACTGACATCTTTTATGTCTTATTTTATGCCCTCCACTAAGGGATAACCAGAGGTGCCTATGATCAACAAAGTTAAGTCTTGTTACAAGTGAGTTGAAGCCATAAGGAACAGTGAGACATTCCAATAAGGAATGGGTGGTTATTCTAGGATTTAGGTTTATGTTGATTGATTTTAGAAAGGTTTCAAGGAATTAAATGTCTGTTCTGGAGTCTGTGTTGAAGAAATCAGGAAAAAAAAATTCTAGGCAGTAGAAGGCACTGAGCAGGGCTAGAATTGTCACTGGACAAGAAAAAAGTGAATTCATTGAAGATATCGGAGAGAAGGGAATATTTGGACATTTTTGTGGTTGCATAGGGGCTTTGTTTTATTGTTGCTGTTTAAATTTCTATTGTATCAGTATCATAGAGTGGTCTTATCTTTGTCTTGTTTTGTTACATTCACAGAGAATCCTTGCCCAATGTTGATGTTCAATGATACTATGTTCAACAATTATCTACTATAGCCTACCTGGTAACAACAAAACCAACTACTGTCTGTCAACTCTTAGGGCTATTAATTTCTTGCTCACATAGAAACTTTCCCTATCTAAACTACCAGATCTGCCATGCCATTTCCCAAGCTTCTGCTGTCAAGTGCTGATCTGAAGAAAATTATAGTTATTGGTTTTGAAAATCCACTACAAATTAATGTTTTCTAACCTCAAGTGCTCCTTCACTGCTACTCAACAATTTAAAAAAGTGCACCTCTAGTGGAATTTCCATTATAATGAAAGTGGAAGCCATTTTAAACTATTTATACATTCTAGAAAGGTCTGATTTAATTATAGAAATATTTCTTCTGGTTAGATGAATACAGCTATAAAACTTGTTGAATGATGAAGTACATATGATTAGAAAATTCACTTTCTAAAGACATTTCCTTCTGATATTTTCTATATGACCCTGTGAATTTCAGCCCAATCCCTTATCCCAGAGAAGGATGCCCACTTTCCTTCCAAAGCCATTAGAGTTCCTGATATTGCAAAATCTAATTGCCTCTGTGACATCTGAGCAATCTTTTCTTCTCTGTGCACCATCTTCTATCTTTTCATTTTCATGTATTAAATGACAATTATCACTTATCCACATGCATTTTCTTCTTTTCCCAAACACCAAAT
The DNA here is from genome assembly GCA_004027655.1 of Graphiurus murinus. Taxonomy (NCBI): domain Eukaryota; kingdom Metazoa; phylum Chordata; class Mammalia; order Rodentia; family Gliridae; genus Graphiurus; species Graphiurus murinus. The sequence continues at coordinate 43,356 of PVLC010012358.1, forward strand.
AAGCAAACCTATTCTTCCTTGAACTCTGAGTTCTTAAAAAACTTATATATCATTATTGGTTTTATTTTCATTTTTATCTTGAAAATGAAAAAAATAAGGAAATCCCAGAGAAAAATATAATGCCTATGCTTTTACCTCCAAAGATTAAAAGCTTTTATTTTTTTCTGTGAAGTGTGTGTGTGTGTGTGTGTGTGTGTGTGTGTGTGTGTGTATGTGTGTGTGAGATTAGGGATTGAACATTGAACCTAGGGGCATTCTACCTTCAAGCTATAACTCCAGACTTATTTTATTCTTTTTTTTGTAAATAGGTTCTCACTAAGTTGAGGAGGGTCTCACTAAGTTTCTGATACTGGCGACGAACCTGTGATCCTCTTGTCTTAGCCTCCTAAGTACTGGGGTTACTAGTGTGCACCACCACACCCAGCTGTGAAAGATGTTTTAATAAAAAAATACTAATGTAATTGCCACTTTGTTGTCTTATAGATACTGTCAGAATTACCCTGGCCTCTATGCACATAAAAACAACCAAGTTCTTTTCTGAAATATCTGTTTTGCTCTTTTTTTTTTAAATTTTTTATTATAGTAATTCGTGCAATATAGCATACATCTTTGTTAAGTACGAGTTGTTAACAACATATTTGCACACAATTCTCATTTGACCCCTTCCCCAATTCCCACCCCAATCCCCTCCCCCTCCGTCCCCCTCAGGTTCACTTCAGTGAGTGACCTTGATATGATTGTGTAAGTACATCATGTGCTTTAGGGCGTCCCTCTGCCCCTTGCGTCCACTACAATTAAATCAACTTCGTTGCTTATCGAGGATCACTCCTTTTCATCTGGAGACCCTCCTATGCCCCATCTTCTCCCTAGCATCCACATATTAGGGAGAACATATACTTCTTAACTCTTTGTGACTGACTAATCTCACTTAACATAATGTTTTCCAGTTGTATCCATTTCCCTGCAAAGAACATGATTTTGTTCTTCTTTATGGCTGAGTAAAATTCCATTGTGTACATATCCCATAGTTTTGTAATCCATTCATCTGTGGTTGGACATCTTGGCTGCTTCCATAGTTTGGCTATTGTGAATTGAGCTGCTATAAACATAGATACACATGCATCAGTCTGATAATTTGGTTTCCATTCTG
>PVLC010012359.1:0-10127 GCA_004027655.1 Graphiurus murinus
TACTGGGGATTGAACTCAGGGGCATTCTACCTCCGAGCTATACCCCCAGCCCCATTTTTTATTCTTTATTTTTGAAACCGAGTCTCACTAAGTTGCGGAGTGCCTCACTAGGTAGCTGAGGCTGGCCGCGAACCCGGATCCTCCGGTCTCAGCCTCCCGAATGCTGGGATTACAAGCGTGCGCCACCACGCCCGGCTCCAAGATGTGTGGATTTCTAAACAGCTCTATTTCAATATTCTTCTCAGGTCCCTTCTGGCTCCTCCACTTATCTCCAGCTCCCCCCAAGACCCCCGGGTACCCGGGCCTCCATGGTTTTATTGGTAGGTATCCTGGGGTGCCCTGAATCTGTCTGAGCCCCCTCCCTTGCTTTCTTGTTATTAGGAAAGTTGTTTCATGGACTAGGAGCCTAGTCCAGGAAAAAAAGAAAAGAAAAAAAAATTATGATCTTCACCACTTTTTTTTTTTTTTTTTTTTTTTTTGCCGTGCTGGGGATTGAACCCAGGGGCATTCTACCTTCGAGCTACACCCCCAGTCCTATTTTTTATTCTTTATTTTGAAACAGGGTCTCACTAAGTTGCGGAGTGCCTCACTAGGTAGCTGAGGCTGGCCGAGAACCTGGATCCTCTGGTCTCAGCCTCCCAAATGCTGGGATTACAAGCATGTGCCACCACGCCCAGCTTTGTGATAACTTTATTATCTTTTTTCTTCCTCTCCTCATGCTTCTTTTTCTTTGCTTTTCTTAAACCATTGACCAGGTTCTCTAATACTGTGCTAATCTGTGGCATCAGTACTAAGATACTTGATATATTTTCAGTTACAAAAGAAACATAAAACCAGGTGTTGGGTGCATGTTTGTAATTCCAGTACTTGGGAGGCTGAGATAGGAGGATCCCAGGTTCGCAGCCAGCCTCATCTATTTAATGAGGCCCTCCGCAACCTAGTGAGACCCTGTTTCAAAATAAAGAATAAAAAATAGGACTGGGGGTGTAGCTTGGAGGTAGAATGTCCCTGAGTTCAATCCCCAGTACCGCAGAAAAAAAAAAGACAAAAATAAACTGGGCTTGTGGCATACATCTGTAATCCCAGTACTTGGGAGCCTGACACAGAGGATCACAGATTTGAGGACAGCCTCAGCAAGTAGTGAGACTCTCATCAACCTAATGAGACCCTGTTGCAAAATAAAAAATAAAGTAGGGCTGGGGTATGCTCAGAGGTAGAATGCCCCTGAATTTAATCCTCAGTAACACACACACACACACACACACACACACAAAAAAAAAAAAAAGACAAAAATAAGACAGGTATGGTGGTGCAGGCCTGTAATACCAGTACTTTTGAGACTGACAGAAGGAACACAGGTTCAAGAACATCCTCAGCAATGTAGTGAAACTCTCAAAAGCTTAGTAAGACCCTGTTTCAAAACAAAAAATAAGAACTGGGCATGGTGGCACACACTTGTAATCTTAGTACTTGGGATGCTGAGATAGGAGGATTGCAGGTTCGTGACCAGCCTCAGGTACTTAGTGAGGCCCTCCACAACTTAGTGAGACCATGTTTCAAAATAAAGAATAAAAGCCAGGTGTGGTGGTGCAAGTTTGTAATCCCAGTACTTGGGAGGCTGAGATAGGAGGATCACAGGTTTGAGGAGAGCTTCAGCAAGTAATGAGACTCTCATCAACCTCGTGAGACCCTGTTTCCAAATCAGAAATAAAATCGGGCTGGGGAGTTAGCTTGAAGGTAGAATGCCTCTGGGTTCAATCCCTAGTAACACACACACACACACACACAAGAATAAAGCCAGGTAGCCGGGCGTGGTGGCGCACGCTTGTAATCCCAGCATTCGGGAGGCTGAGACCAGAGGATCCGGGTTCGCGGCCAGCCTCAGCTGCTTAGTGAGGCACTCCGCAACTTAGTGAGACTCGGTTTCAAAAATAAAGAATAAAAAATAGGGCTGGGGGTGTAGCTCGGAGGTGAATGCCCCTGAGTTCAATCCCCAGTACCGAAAAAAAAAAAAAAAAAGAATAAAGCCAGGTGTGGTGGTGCACATTTGTAATTCCAGTACTTGGGAGGCTGAGACAGGAGGATCGCAGGGTCAAAGTCAGCCACAGCAACTGAGCAAGGCTTTCAGTAACCTAGTGAGACTGTTTTCCAAGTAAATAAAATCGGTTTGAGGATGTAGCTGGGAGGTAGAATGCCTCTGGGTTTAAAACCCAGTACCACAAAAAACAAACAAAAAATTTGGCAGGCCAGCCTCAGCTACTTAGTGAGGCCCCAGAAATGTAGTGAGACCCTGTTTCAAAATAAAGAATAAAAAGCTTAGGGCAACGATTGAAGGCTTCTAGGTGCCACTCTGGTGGTCTGGAACAGGTTGTTGGAAAAGCTGGCAGTTAGCCGGGTGTGGTGACGCATGCTTGTAATCCCAGCATTTGGGAGGCTGAGACTGGAGGATCTGGGTTCGCGGCCAGCCTCAGCTACCTAGTGAGGCACTCCGCAACTTAGTGAGACCCTGTTTCAAAATGAAGAATAAAAAAATAGGGCTGGGGTATAGCTCAGAGGTAGAATGCCCCTGAGTTCAATCCCTAGTAAAAAAAAAAAAAAAAAAAAAAAAAAAAGAAAAGAAAAGCTGGGCTGGGCGTGGTGGCACACGCTTGTAATCCCAGCATTTGGGAGGCTGAGACAAGAGGATCCGGGTTCGCGGCCAGCCTCAGCTACCTAGTGAGGCACTCCACAACTGAGTGAGACCTGGTTTCAAAATAAAGAATAAAAAAATAGGGCTGGGGGTGTAGCTCGGAGGTAGAATGCCCCTGAGTTCAATCCCCAGTACCAAAAAAAGAAAAGCTGGCAGTTTAACCTGGTTGAGGTGTTGTGTAACTATAATCCCACTACTTGGGAGGCTGAGATGGAAGGATTGCCAGTTCAAGGCCAGCCTCAGCAACCTCATGATGCCCTCTGCAACTTAATGAGACCCTGCTTAAAAAATAAAATATAAAAGGAAGCTGATGCGATACGAAGGCAAAGGTGGCAGGTTGTTTCCTTTTTTTAGTTACCCATTGGTTTGCAGGCCCAAGTGAAGAGTCTGTGTTTGTTTGTTTTTGTGTCACTGGGGATTGAAACCAAAGGCATTCTATCTTTGAGCTATACCCCAGCCTGATTTTATTTATTTGGAAACAGGGCCTTGCTAGGTTGAAAAGAGTCTCACTGCTTGCTGAGGCTGTCTTCAAACCTGTAATCCTCCTGTCTCAGCCTCCCAAGTACTGGGATTACAGGCCTGGGCAGCCACACTGGGCTCAAAGGTCTGTGTTTTAGCCAAAACTACATTTAAGTCCCTGTTATAAGATTTGCCAGCTGGGCATGGTGGCGCACGCTTGTAATCCCAGTACTTGGGAGGCTGAGATCAGAGGATCTGGGTTCTCAGCCAGCCTCAGCTACTTAGTGAGGCCCTCTGCAATTTAGTGATTTAGTGAGACTCTGTTTCAAAATAAAGAAAAAAACAAACAAACAAAAAAAAAAAACAGGACTGGAGGTGTGGCTTGGTAAAATGCCCTTGGGTTCAATCCCCAGTACAGGAAAAAAAAAAAAAAAAATTGCCAAAGCTTAGCAGAAAGTTGATAAGGAAAGGAGAGTTTGTCAGTGGAATAGGTCTTGGCTGAGCTCAGAATTACATTAAGGACCTGCCTGTACCCCACTCCCCTCCACCCCTTTTTTTTTATTTTGTACTGGGGATTGAACTCAGGACCAGGGGCATTCTACCTCCAAGTTAATCTTCTAGCGCCCCCCAACCCCTTTTTGTGGTACTATATACTACCTCCAAGCTACACCCTCAGCCCTATTTCTTATTCTTTATTTTGAAACAGGATCTCACTAAGTTGCAGAGGGCCTTACTATGTTGCTGAGGCTGGCCGCAAATCTGCAATCCTCCTGTCTCAACCTCTCAAATACTGGGATTATAAATATGTGCCACCATACCTGGCTCTCTCAGCCCTTTTTTTATTATTTATTTATTTATTTATTTATTTATTTTTGTGGTACTAGGGATTGAACCCAGAGGCATTTTACCTTCGAGCTATATCCTCAGCCCAACTTTTTATTATTTATTTATTTTTTGCAGTACTGGGGATTGAACTCAGGGGCATTCTACCTCCGAGCTATACACCCAGCCCTATTTTTTTTTTTTTGCGGTACTGGGGATTGAACTCAGGGGCATTCTACCTCCAAGCTACACCCCCAGCCCTATTTTTTTATTCTTTATTTTGAAACCGAGTCTCACTAAGTTGCAGAATGCCTCACTAGTTAGCTGAGGCTGGCCGCGAACCTGGATCCTCCGGTCTTAGCCTCCCGAATGCTGGGATTACAAGCGTGCGCCACCATGCCCGGCTTCCAGCCCTATTTTTTATTCTTTATTTTGAAACCGGGTCTCACTAAGTTGTGGAGTGCCTCACTAGGTAGCTGAGGCTGGCTGGGAACCCAGATCCTCCAGTCTCAGCCTCTCGAATGCTGGGATTACAAGCATGTGTCACCACACCTAGCTTTATTCTTTATTTTGAAACCGAGTCTCACTAAGTTGCAGAGGGCCTCACTAAGTAGCTGAGGTTGGCCTCGAACCTGGATCCTCCGGTCTCAGCCTCCCAGATGCTGGGATTACAAGCGTGTGCCACCAAGCCCGGCTATTTATTTATTTATTTTTTTGTGACATTGGGGATTGAACCTAGAAGAATTCTACTTCCAAGTCATACCTCTAGCTCATTTATTTATTTTTTTTTTGTGGTACTGGGGACTGAACCCAGGGGCATTTTACCTCTGAGATACACCCCTAGCTCCATTTTTATTCTTTATTTTGAAACAGGCTCACTAAGTTGTGGAGGGCCTCACTAAGTAGCTGAGGCTGGCCACGAACCTGCGATCCTCCGGTTTTAGCCTCCTAAGTACTGGGATTACAAGTGTGCATACCATGCCTGGCTTATTTTTTCTTTTTGAAGCAGGGTCTCATTATATGGCAGAGGACCTCGAACCTGTGATCCTCTTGTCTCAGCCTCCCAAGTACTGGGATTATAGGCATGTGTCACCATGCCCGGCTTGCCTGTTCCCTTTAACCCTTGACTTTTCTCCTTTTCCTCAGCCGGGTCCTCCCCTGGACTCGACCTTCCACCAAAGCTTGGAGACAGATGTAAGTTTCCCCAGACCTGACCCCTGCTGAGTTCCCAGAGTCCAAAGAGAATGTTCTAGATGGTGGGGGATGGGAATGAGACAGATGTAGTCCATAAATAGCTCCTTTTCTCTTTTCTTCAGACTCTGTTGACCAAGTTGTGCGGGCAGGACCGGCTCCTGAGGCGGCTGCAGGAAGACATAGATCACAGGCAGGAGGAGAAGGTGCTGGGCTTCTCCAATTGTCCGTGGTCCTTCCTTCCTATGGAAGCCAGGATGCTGTGGATGGCGAAGACTTGGGGGATATCTGTTCTCAACCTGGGGCTGGGTGTGGCTTCAGAGTCTAACCACCTTCCCTCTTGCTGCAGGAACAGCTAGAGGCAGCCCTGGAATTGACCCGGCAGCAGCTGGGCCAGGCAACCAGGGAGGCTGCTGCCCCTGGGAGGGCATGGAGTCGCCAGCGCCTCTTGCAGGACCGGCTGGTCAGTGTGAGGGCCACCCTTTGTCACTTGACCCAGGTGAGCATTAGGAAAGGACCCCAGGACTGTATAGCTTGTTAGGTAGGAGAACCTAAGAGGAACATATTCTTTTTTTTTTTTGTACTGAGGACTGAATCTAGGGACATTCTACCTCTGAGCTATGCACCCAGCCCTTTTTATTTTTGAAACAGGGTCTCACTAAGTTGCTGACAGTCTAAGTTGTTGAGACTGGCCTCAAACCTGAGATCCTCCTGATTCAGCCTCCCAAGTACTGGGATTATAGGTGCGCGGGGTCACTCTGGGCTGCAATACCCTGTATCCAAAGTAAAAAAGAAAGAAAAAGGTTTGGGAGTGTAGCTCAGGAGTAGAATTTCCCTGGGTTCAATCCTAAGCTTTCCTCTCCAAAAAAGGGTTGCAGGTATGTATAGCTCAGAGGTAGACTACTCCTGGCTTCAATCCCCAGCATCAAAAACAAAAAGTATTTTTTGTGAGGTACAAGAAAACGAAAAAAGTATTTATTTGATAGAGTCATTGTGAGGATTACTGACTATTTAATACTTAGTAAAGTACCTGCTACTCAATAGGGAATATGTAAATATTAGCTATAATCATTATGTGTAAACAATGGACACACAGCTGGGCATGGTGGCACACACATGTAATCCTGGTACTTGGGAGGCTGACACAGGAGGATCCAGATTCGTGGCCACCTTCAGCTACTTAGTGAGGCTCTCTGCAGCTTAGTGAGGCCCTGTTTCAAAATAAAAAATAAAAAAATAGGACTGGGGGTTTGGCTCAGGTAGAATGCTTCTGGGTTCAATCCACAGTATTGCAAAAAAAAAAAAAAAAGCACACACATTTTTAAATATTTAAATTATTTACTTAAAGTCAGGCGTGGTGGTGCATGCTAGTATTCCTAGTACTTGGGAGGCTGAGACCGGAGGATGTGGGCTGGCGGCTAACCTCAGCTACTTAACAAGGCCTTCTGCAACTTAGTGAGACCCTGCTTCAAAATAAAGAATAAAAAATAGGCCTGGGGGTGTAGCTTGGAGGTAGAATGCCCCTGGGTTCCATTCCCAGTACCACAAAAAATAAATAAATAATTTTTTTGTGTGTGTGTGGTACTGGGGATGGAACCTGGGGCATTTTACCTCTGAGCTATACCCCCAGTCCCTTTTTTTTTTTTTTTTGCAGTACTGGGGACTGAACTCAGGGGCTTCTACCTCTGAGCTATACCCCCAGCCCTATTTCTTTTTTTTTTGCGGTACTGGGGATTGAACCCAGGGGCATTCTACCTCTGAGCTATGCCCTCAGCCCTATTTTTTATTCTTTATTTTGAAACCAAGTCTCACTAAGTTGTGGAGTGCCTCACTGGGTAGCTGAGGCTGGCTGCGAACCTGGATCCTCTGGTCTCAGCCTCCTGAATGCTGGGATTACAAGCGTGCGCCACCATGCCCAGCTCCAGCCCTATTTTTTATTCTTTATTTTGAAACAACAGGGTCTTACTAAGTTGTGGAGAGCCTCACTAAGTGGCTGAGGCTGGCTGCGAACTCAGATCCTCAGGACTCAGTTTCCCAAATACTGGGATTACAAATGTGCCACTATGCCCAGCTTAAATATTTAAAGTGTTTAAATATCTACAAAATGAAGGCAAGAATAGTACCTATCTTACAGGAGTTGAAGTAGTGCTTAAAACAGTATTAAGGATCCGGGTTCGTGGCCAGCCTCAGCTACCTAGTGAGGCCCTCCGCAACTTAGTGAGACCCTGTTTCAAAATAAAGAATAAAAAAATAGGGCTGAGGGTATAGCTCGGAGGTAGAATGCCCCTGAGTTCAATCCCCAGTACCGCAAATAAATAAATAAATAAATAAATAAATAAATAAATAAATAAATAAATAAATAAAATAAAACAGTATTAAGCACACAATAAGTGCCCAAAGAATATTTGCCGTTAGCTGGGTGTGGTGGTGCAAGCCTATAATTCTAGTACTTGGGATTACAGGCCCACCTCAGCAATTTAGCAAGACCTTCAGCAATTTAGTGAGACTGTTTCATAAAAAGGGCTGGGGGTATAGTTTGGAGGTAGAACACCCCTGGGTTCAATCCCCAGTGCCAAAAAAAAAAAAAAAAAAAGTTAGCTATTGTCACTAAATTATTATTATTTTATGATATGAGACTATAACGTACCAATAACAGTATGTAAAAATTATTATTATAATTGGCTAAGAGGTTTCTGCTGCCCATGAGCATAGGTGTTATGTGTTTTTTTTTTTGTTGTTTTTTTTTTTTGCGGTACTGGGGATTGAACTCAGGGGCATTCTACCTCCGAGCTACACCCCCAGCCCTATTATTTATTCTTTATTTTGAAACCTGGTCTCATTAAGTTGCGGAGTGCCTCACTAGGTAGCTGAGGCTGGCCGCGAACCCGGATCCTCCGGTCTCAGCCTCCCAAATGCTGGGATTACAAGCGTGTGCCACCACGCCCGGCCAGGTGTTATGGTTTTAACTCTCCCAACAATCCATTAGATCTTCAGCTTCTGCCCCCATCCTAAGGGAATGCATTAAAACCGAGGGATTCATGATTGTTGTTATATGTCTACACTAGTGGCTCATTGGAACTCTAGGGTTCTCCACAGTTCGGCAAAGATACCTATCCAGCCACGAGACCTCCCTTCTTCCTCCTCATCTGGGAAAAGATGGAAAGAGCTGGTGGACAAGGGTGCTAACCTTGCATCTCTCCCTTTCTGGGACCTTAGGAGCGAGAGCGGGTTTGGGACACGTACAGCAGCCTGGAGCAGGAGCTGGGCACCTTACGAGAGACCCTCGAGTACCTGCTGCGCCTCGGCTCCCCACAGGTACCTCTTCTCCTTAGGCTCAAGCTCCATCCTCCCCTCCAAGATCTGCCTGGACACTCAGAATTTAAGCTCCAGCCAGGTATGGTGGTGTGTACCTATAATCCCAGTACTTGAGAGGCCGAGACAGGAGGATCACAGGTTCACGGCCAGCCTCGTTAATTTAGTGAAGCCCTCCACAACTTTGTGCCACCTTGTTTAACAATAAAAAATAAAAATAGGGCTGGGGGTGTAGCTCAGAGGCAGAATGCCCCTGGGTTCAATCTCCAGTGCCACACACACACAAAAAGAATTTAGGCTGCTCCTGCAGAGGCAAAGCCCCTCCCACTTTATCCCACACTCCTCCCTCCCATTTTTTAAAATTATTTATTTATTTATTTATTTTTTGCGGTACTGGGGATTGAACTCAGGGACATTCTACCTCTGAGCCACACCCCCAGCCCTATTTTTTATTCTTTTTTTTTTTTTTTTTTTGTGATACTGGGGATTGAACTCAGGGGCATTCTACCTCCGAGCTACACCCCCAGACCTATTTTTTATTCTTTATTTTGAAACAGGGTCTCACTAAGTTGCAGAGGACCTCACTAAGTAGCTGAAGCTGGCCAAGAACCCGGATCCTCCAGTCTCAGCCTCCCAAATGCTGGGATTACAAGCGTGTGCCACCACGCCCGGCTTCCCATTTTTCATTCTAAGTTACTTATTATAATTAAGACATATTTCAGACTCAGAGCCTATCTCTCCTCTGGTCCTAAATCTCTTTTGTGTCAAAGCCCCGTCTCCTCTGTCAAAACATTACCCTTCAGGCCCAGCATGGTGGGGCACCATTGTAATCCCAGTACTTGGGAGGCTGAGACTGGAGTATTCGAGCTCCTGGCCAGCCTCAGCTACTTAGTGAGACCCTGTTTCAAAATAAAGAATAAAACCTAGGGCTGGGGGTGTAGCTCAGAGGTAGAATGCACCTGGGTTCAATCCCCAGTACTGGAAAAAAAAAAAAAAAGTGAAATGTACCATATTCACGGAAAGAAAAGACACAATAATATAAAGAAGAAAAGTCTTCGAAAGCCAGGTGTGGTGGCACACGCTTGTAATCCCAGCATTTGGGAGGCTGAGACAGGAGGATCCGGGTTCTTGGCCAGCCTCAGCTACCTAGTGAGGCATTCCGCAACTTAGTGAGACCCTGTGTCAAAATAAAGAATAAAAAATAGGACTGAGGGTATAGCTTGGAGGTAGAATGCCCCTGAGTTCAATCCCCAGTACTGCAAAAACAAACAAACAAAAAAAAGAAGAAAAGTCTTCCAAATTGGGATTGGATTGGGATTTTCCCAAAGGGGATCCACACTTCTGGTACAAATTCAGAAGGTTTTTCTGAGCAGATTAACAAGCTGCCTCTAAATTGTATCTGGAAGTCCAAAGGGCCAAGAATAGCCAAGACAACCTCCAATAACCAACACAACTCTGTCAAATCTGAGGATAAAACTACAGTTAATAAGACAGTTAATCTGCCAGGCGTGGTGGCACACGCTTGTAATCCCAGTACTTGGGAGGCTAAAATCAGAGGATCTGGATTCGTGGCCAGACTCAGCTACTTAGTGAGGCCCTCCCCAACTTAGTGAGACCCTGTTTCAAAATAAAGAATAAAAAATAGGGCTGGGAG
>PVLC010012359.1:10227-44605 GCA_004027655.1 Graphiurus murinus
TGGTGGTGCATGCTTGTAATCCCAGCATTTGGGAGGCTGAGACCGGAGGATCCGGGTTCACGGCCAGCCTCAGCTACCTGGTGAGGCACTCTGCAACTTAGTGAGACCCTGTTTCAAAATAAACAATAAAAAATAGAGCTGGGGGTATAGCTCAGAGGTAGAATGCCGTTGGGTTCAATCTCCAGTACCACACACACACAAAAAAGACAGTTAATGTAGTCTTGCCACTAGATAAGAGCACTAGAACAGATCTAGCAACTGGAGTAGGGTGTTCAGAAACACTCCCAGCCGGGCGTGGTGGCGCACGCTTGTAATCCCAGCATTTGGGAGGCTGAGACCGGAGGATCCGGGTTCGAGGCCAGCCTCAGCTACCTAGTGAGGCACTCTGCAACTTAGTGAGACTCCGTTTCAAAATAAAGAATAAAAAATAGGACTGGGGGTATAGCTCAGAGGTAGAATGCCCCTGAGTTCAACCCCCAGTACCACAAAAAAAAGAAAAAAGAAAAAGAAACAGACTCACACGTATGTATATGGTCACTACTTAGCATTGAGGCAACATTGCTGAGCTGTACAGAAAAGACAGTCTTTTCAATTAAATTGGATATTCATGTGGGAGAAAAAAGTCCTGACTCCATAAACAGCCCAGTTGATTTCAAATCTTTACATTCCTCCTTGCCTTTGTTCACCTTTGAGTAACAATCTCCTTTCCTTCCCCCAGGACAGAGCATCTGCTCAGCAGCAGCTGTGGATGGTAGAAGACACTCTGGCTGGTCTGGGTGGCCCCCAGAAACCACCCCCCAACACTGAGCCTCACGCCTCGTCCCCTGCTCTTCAAGGCGAGGAGTCCTCAGAGAGGGAGGTGAGCTCAACACCTGCCTTCCTCCCCAGCTTCCTGGCCCATGTGCCTTGGACCCCACCCACCTCTTTCCCTCTCCCTTGATCAGGCAAGTATCTTCACCTCTGGGAGATTTTCTTTCCTTACTTGTCATAGTATAGATGTCCCTCTGTATCCTCAAGGGATTGGTTTCAGGATACCTGATGGATACCAAAATGCTCAAGTCCTGTAAATATGGTGCAGTGTTTTCAATTAACCTATGTCCTCCTTCTTTCCTTCATTTCGTGGTACTAGGGATTAAACCCAGGGGCATTCCACCTCAGAACTACACCCCCAAACCTATTCTTTCTTTTTTTTTTTTTTTTTTGCAGTACTGGAGATTGAACCCAGGGACATTCTACCTCTGAGCTACACCCCCCAGTCCTATGTTTTTGGGATTGAACTCCGGAGCATTCTACCTCCCAGCTATACCCCCAGCCCTACTTTTTTTTTTGTGGTACTAGGAGTTGAACCCAGGGGCATTCTACCTCGGAGCCCCACCCCCAGCCCTATTTTTTGTTCTTTTTTTGTGTGTGTGGTACTGGGGATTGAACTCAGGGGCATTCTACCTTCGAGCTACACCCCCAGCCCTATTTTTTATTCTTTATTTTGAAACAGGGTCTCACTAAGTTGCGGAGTGCCTCACTAAGTAGCTGAGGCTGGCCCCGAACCTGGATCCTCCGGTTTCAGCCTCCCAAATGCTGGGATTACAAGCATGCGCCACCATGCCTGGCTCCTATTTTTTAGTCTTTATTTTGAAACAGGTTCTCACTAAGTTGCAGAGGGCCTCACTAAGTAGCTGAGGCTGGCTGCGAACCTGTGATCCTCTGGTTTCAGCCTCCCAAGTACTGTGATTACAAGCATGCACCAGCATACTCAGCCTATTTTTTTATTTTCAAAACAGGGTCTCATTGAATTGCAGAGGGCCTTACTAAATTGCTGAGGCTGACTTTGAACCTGTGATCTTCCTGTCTCAGCCTCCCAAATACTGGGATTACAGGCACATGCCATCATGCCTGGCTTTATCTATTTATTTATTCCTGGAGATTCAATCCAGAGGCATTCTATCTCCAAGTTATGCCCTCAGCACTTTTTATTTATTTTGAAACAGGTTCTCACTAAGTAGCTGAGGCTGGCCTTGAACCTGAGATCCTCCTGCCTCAGCCTCTCTGGGACTGGGATTACAGGCATGTGCCACCACACACCTGGCTTGGGTTTACAATTTTTAGTCTTCCTTCTGTTGTTTCCAATTGCTGTGTTTGAAATATGGTAGTCATTATCATAATAATGGTAACAATAATCATGATTCCTCTTCTCCATCCCCTCAGAGCCTGCCTGAGTCCTTGGACCTGAGCGCCCCTCGTTCCCCTGAGGCTGACTGGGGGCGGCCCCCTGGAGATGACAGAGACCTCAGCAGCCCTCGCTCAGGTGAGCATCCTGCTGGAGTGCGGGATTCTTTTTTTTTTTTTTTTTTTTTGCGGTACTGGGGATGGAACCCAGGGGCATTCTACCTCCGAGCTACACCCCTCAGTCCTATTTTTTTTCTTTATTTTGAAACAGGGTTTCACTAAATTGCAGAGGCCTCACTATGTAGCTGAGGCTGGCCGTGGACCTGCGATCCTCCAGTCTCAGCCTCCCAAGTACTGGGATTACAAGCGTGTGCCACCACGCCTAGCTGGAGTGGGGGATTCCTGGTGTTCCTGCCCTCACCAAGTCACTTTCTGTCCTCCAGGACTTGGGTCTCCGAGGGTCTCCCGGGCTTCCAGCCCTGAGGGTCCACGTCCCTCTTCCCCACAGCTGGGAACCAAGGTAGGTCATCCATGGGGCCCCTGAGAATGTCTTGTAACTATGTATCCTCTAATCCTGAGGAAACTGCTGGGAGATTCAAACTTTTATTTATTTATTTATTTTTGTGGTACTGGGGATTGAACTCAGGGGCATTCTACCTCCGAGCTATACCCCCAGCCCTACTTTTTAGTCTTTATTTTGAAACCGAGTCTCACTAAGTTACAGAGTGCCTCACTAGGTAGCTGAGGCTGGCCACGAACCCGGATCCTCCGGTCTCAGCCTCCCGAATGCTCGGATTACAAGCGTGTGCCACCACGCCCGGCTTTGCCTCTAGGTTCTATCCCCAGTACCACACACAAAAATCTTTTAGTTATTTTGAAATGTGTATTAACTATAGTTACCTTGCTATACAATAGAACACCAGAACTCATTTCTAACTTTGTACCTCTTTTTTTTTTTTGCAGGACTGGGGATGGAACCCAGGGACATTCTACCTCCGAGCTATACTCGCAGTCCTATTTTTTATTCTTTATTTTGAAGCAGAATCAATCTCACTAAGTTGCAGAGGGCCTCACTAAGTAGCTGCTGAGGCTGGCCAGGAACTCAAGTACTGGGATTACAAACATGTGCCACCACACCTGGCTCTTATTCTTTTATTTTAAAACAAGGTCTCAAGCCGGGCATGGTAGCCCAGAACTTGGGAGGCTGAGACCAGAGGATCCAGGTTCATGGAGAGCCTCAGCTACATAGTGTGGCCCTCCACAACTTAGACCTTGTTTCAAAATAAAGAATAAAAAAATAGGGCTGGGAGCCAGGCGTGGTGGCACATGATTGTAATCCAAGTACTAGGGAGGCTGAGACCGGAGGATCCGGGTTCCCAGCCAGCCTCAGCTACTTAGTGAGGCCCTCTGCAACTTAGTGAGACCCTGTTTCAAACTAAAGAATAAAAAATAGGACTGGGGGTGTAGATCAGAGGTAGAATGCCCCTGGGCTCAATCCCCAATACTGAAAAGAAAAAAAATAGGGCTGGGGGTGTAGCTCAGAGGTAGAATACCCTTGGGTTCAATCCTCAGTACCACAAAAAAAAAAATAAAAAAGCAAAGAACCAGGGTCTCACTAAGTTGCTGAGGGTAGCTGGGAACCTGTGATCCTCCTATCTCAGCTTCCCAGGTGCTGGGATTACAAGTGTACACCATCATGCCCGGCTATTCAATAAATATTTACTTGTTAGCTGGACGTGGTGGAACATGCCTATAATCCCAGTACTTGCCCAGTTATTCAGTAAATATTTACTTATTAGCTGGACGTGGTGGAACATGCCTATAATCCTAGTACTTGGGAGGCTGAGGCAGTGAGGTCACAGGTTGGAGAACAGCCTCAGCAACTGATCAGATTCTCTTGAAGGCTGTCCCAAAACAATCCTCTTGACAGTTCATTTGCCAGTAAATCCCAGTGGTCTTTTAGTTGTGGCTGCAGAGTTGTGGGTTTTTTGTTTGTTTGTTTTTAGTTTTTTATCATGAGCAACTCAGAGTCCTGACCATAGAGGGTGAAGAAAATTCATATAGCTGGGCGTAGTGGCGCATGCTTGAAATCTCAGTACTTGGAGGCTGATACAGGAGGATTGCATGTTTGCAGCCAGCCTCAGCTACTTAGAGAGACCCTTTGCAATTTAGTGAGACCCTGTTTCAAAATAAAGAATAAAAAATAGAGCTGGGCGTGTAACTTGGAGGTAGAATGCTCCTGAGTTCAATCTCCAGTACTGCCAAAAAAAAAAAAAAGAAAGAAAAGAAAATTTATATGTCCCAGGAGGGTGAGTCCTTCCCCCTGCTAGAGTTTCCAGCTATAGTAAGGGCAGGTAAACCGGGCGTGGTGGTGCAAGCTTGTAATCCCAGTACTTAGGAGGCTGAGACCAGAGGATCTGGGTTCAAGGCCAGCCTCAGCTACTTAGTGAGGCCCTCTGCAACTTAGTGAGACCCTGTTTCAAAATAAAGAATAAAAAATAGGACTGGGAGTATAGCTCAGAGGTAGAATGCCCCTGGGTTCAATCCCCAGTGCCACAAAAAAAGTAAAAATAAAAAAAAGGGGGGGGCAGGTGATAGACTGATACTAGAGAAGTGGGTGGCCGGGCCATGTAGGGCTTTAAAGACCTTTGTCCTCAGGGTACTTGGGAGCCATGGGAGGCTGTGAACAGGATAGAGATAGCACTGGTTCTGGGTATAGAAAGAGCCCTCTCAGGTGCTGTAGTGAACTTACTGGAAAGGGCTAGACTACAGGCTAGAGGTTCAGGGAAAGAGATAAAAAGAAGACCCAAGAAGCCGGCGTGGTGACGCACGCTTGTAATCCCAGTACTTGGGAGGCTGAGACCAGAGGATCCGGGTTCGAGGCCAGCCTCAGCTACCTAGTGAGGCACTCTGCAACTTAGTGAGACCCTGTTTCAAAATAAAGAATAAAAAATAGGGCCGGGGGTATAGCTCGGAGGTAGAATGCCTCTGAGTTCAACCCCCAGTACCACAAAAACAAACAAACAAAAGAAGACCCACAGTTGCAGTCTTGGGTGTTTCTCATCTCCCTAGCCCCCCATGGCCCGGCCTCGGATGAGCGCTCAGGAGCAGTTGGAGCGGATGCGCAGGAACCAGGAATGTGGCCGGCCTCTCCCACGCCCAGCCTCCCCCAGGATCCTCACCCTGGGCAGGGCGCTGTCCCCAGCCAGCCGCCAGCCTAACATGGAGCAAAGGGTGAGGGCCAAGGGTGTGGAGTGGGGTGGTAGGGTGGAAGAGGGTCCTCTATTCCTGGTTTGAGTCTTAGCTTCCCTCTCTGTAAAATGGGGATACATCCTACCTGTTTACCCCAAAATAAGTTTTGGGATTCACCCCTATTTGCATATGTCAGGAGTGCCCCTGGCAGGGAAGTGAGGAGGGGTTGGAGACATCTTCCTTCAGGTGGGGGTCACAGATCTAAGATTAGAAGCCTAGTTCTTCTCAGTTGTTACGTGTTATTGAACACAGGGACACTTTACCCCGAGATACTGCTCCATTGAGCTACAGCCCCAACCTTTTTTATTTTATTTTATTTTGTGGCCCTGGAGATTGAACCCAGGGGCATTCTACCTCCAAGCTATACCCCTAGCTCTATTTTATTTTTATTTTGAAATAGGGTCTTGCTAAGTTGATGAGAGTGTCACTACTTGCTGAGGGTGTTTTTGAACCTGTGATCCTCCTGTCTCAGCCTCCCAATTACTGGGATTACAAGCATGTACCACCAGGCCCAGCTTTTATTTTATTTTATTTTGGTACTGGGGGTGAACTCAGAGGCATTCTACCTCTGAGCCACACCCCTAGACCTATGTTATTTTTTATTGTAAAACAGGGTCTCCCTAGGTCGTTGGGTATCTCACTACATTGCTGACACTATCCTTGAACCTGCAATTCTCCTGTCTCAGCTTCCCAAGTACTAGGATTACAAATGTGTGCCACCATGCCCAGCTATTCTTTTATTTTGATACAGGGTCTCACCAAGTTGCAGAGGGTCTCACTAAGTTGCTGAGGCTGGCCTTGAACCTGTGATCCTTTTGTTTCAGCTTCTCAAGTACTGGTATTAGAGGCATGAGACACCATGCCTGGCTCACCTTAGACTTGTGTGTGTGTGTGTGTGTGTGTGTGTGTGTGTGTGTTACTAGGGATTGAACCCAGGGACATTCTACCTCTGAGCCATGCCCCCAGCCCTATTTGTGTGTGTGTGTGTGTGTGTGTGTGTGTGTGCGTGTGGTACAGGGGCATTCTACCTCCAAACTAAACCTCAAGCCCTATTTTTTATTCTTTATTTTTGGAACAGGGTCTCACTAAGTTGCAGAGGGCCTGACTAAGTAGCTGAGGCTGGCCATGAACCTTCGATCCTCCTGTCTCAGCCTCCCAAGTACTGGGATGACAAGCATGTGCCACCATGCCTGGCTCCTATTTTCTTTCTTTCTTATTTATTTATTTTTGGTATTGGGGATTGAACCCACGGGCATTCTACCTCTGAGCTACATCCCCAGCCCTATTTTTTATTCTTTATTTTGAAACAGGGTCTCACAGTTGCGGAGGGCCTCACTAAGTAGCTGAGGCTATCCATGAACCCAGATCCTCCTGTCTCAGCCTCCCTTTCTTATTTATTTATTTTTGTGGTACTAGAAATGGAACCCACGGACATTCTACCTTCGAGCTCTACCTCCAGCCCTATTTTATTCCTTTATTTTGAAACGGTCTCACTAAGTTGCAGATGGCCTCACTAAATTGCTGAGGCTGGCCATAAACCTGGGATCCTCCTGTCTCAGCCTCTCTAGTATTGGGATTACAAGCATGTGCCACCACATTTGGCTTCCTATTTTATTTTTTATTTGGAAACAGGGTCTTGCTAAGTTGATGCAAGCGTCACTGAATTATTGAGGCTGGCTTCAAACCTGCAATCTTCCTGTGTCAGCCTCCCAATACTGAGACTGCAGATGTGTGCCACCATGCCTGACTTTTTTTTTTAATACTGAGGATTGAGCCAAGGGGCTTCCTACCTCTGAATTACACCCCCGCCCTATTTTATTTTTGTTTTGAAACAGGTTTTCACTAAGTTGAGGAGGGCCTCACTAAGTTGCTGAGGCTGGCCTGGAAACTGTGATCCTCCTGTCTCAGCCTCCCAAGTACTGGGATTACAGGCATGCACTACCAGGCTCACCTTACTTTTTTTTTTTTTTTGTGGTACTGGGGATGGAACCTAGGGGCATTCTACCTCTGAGCTACACCCCCAGCCCTGTTCTTTATTCTTTATTTTGAAACAGGGACTCACTGAGTAGCTGAGGCTGGCCTCAAACTTGCAATCCTCCGGTCTCAGCCTCCCAAGTACTGGGATTACAAGTATGTGCCACCATGCCCGCTCTCACTTTATTCTTTTATAGGGAGGAATTAGAGTTATAGATCTCTGTGTGTGATTTCTTTTTTCTTTTTTTTTTTTTTTTTTTTGCGGTACTGGGGATTGAACTCAGGGCATTCTACCTCCAAGCTACACCCCCAGCCCTATTTTTTATTCTTTATTTTGAAACCAAGTCTCACTAAGTTGCAGAGGGCCTCACTAGGTAGCTGAGGCTGGCCATGAACCCGGATCCTCCGGTCTCAGCCTCCCAAATGCTGGGATTACAAGCGTGCGCCACCACGCCCGGCTTGTGTGTGATTTCTTAACCTTCACAGGTAAAGTTAAACATTGTCAGTGTCAACGGGAAATTTCATTACCTCTCTTGAGTCCTGCCCCTTCACTCTCACAACAAGGAGTGGGGCATCCAGGTCAGGAATCTAACACCCCAATTTCTTTTCAGCCTGTCCTAGGAGCAGCAAAGTGGCTCAGAAGTTCAGGGTCCTGGAGTAGGTAAGGAACTAGAGAGTGGATGAAAGGATCAGTTTGCATAAAAAGAGTGTAGTAACATTACTACTAAGTCCTGGGTACTAAACTACAAGTTGCAAAAGTTTTAGAACTGCTTGAGTTCCTGGGGAATCTTTTGTGGATGTGTATCTGTGTGGGGGTAGAGGGTACTGGAGATTGAACCTGGGGGCATTCTACCTCAAAGCTATTCCCCCAGCCGTTTTTATTTTGTAACAGGATCACCCTAAGTTGCTGAGGCTGGTCTCAAACCTGTGATCCTCCTGTCTCAGCCTCCCAAGAACTGGGATTATTGGTGTGTGCCACCATGCCCACCTTCTGGGGTATCTATAATATTGCCAGAAAGCCCTGGATCCACAGTGACAAGTGCAGTTCCAAGAACTCTCTTGGCCAACATCAAACCCTTTCCCTCCATCCAGGATTCTTGTAAAATTGATGTGGGACTGGACGAAATTTCCCATAATTCATGGAGACTGTGTTGAAAGTACTTTAGGGACTACAACTCCCAGGACACATAAGCCCACCTTCCTTACTGTACACACCCTCCATCTTTTCTGATTTTCAGTCCAAGGAACACCACCCCTTACTTGCCAACTTCCGAAGGTCATCGTGAGCGGGTCCTCAGCCTCTCCCAAGCCCTGGCCACTGAGGCGTCTCAGTGGCACAGAATGATGACAGGTGAGGGACAAGAGATCCAGATGCCTGCATTTTAGAGGAAAGGGGCTGGAGGCATGGAGTCCTAGGCTTTGCTGAGGAAGAGTCTACAGGCTATTGGGAAATGTTTGTCATGGTGAAGAAAGAGGGACAAGGATTGGGAGTTTTAGGTCTCAGGCAATAGTGGACCAGGGTAGGGGAATCTAGGGAGATGGGGGAGGAGGAGACACTGGGGCCAGTACCTGAGTCTCAGAGAGGAATAGACTGGGGTCAAATTCCAGGGTCTGAGGGAAAGGCTGGGGCCTGGACTCCGGGATCTGAGGGAGGAAGGCTGGGGCCTGGACCCCTGGGTCTGAGGTTGGACAGCCTGGGGATCCAGAATCCAGAATCTCTAAGTCTGCCCTTCTCATTCCACACTCAGCCTCAACAGGTGGACATTTGGACTCCCAGGGAGATCCTCTCCCCCCTGTGCCGCAACCTCCTTCGGACTCGACGTCCCAAGTGACCTCATCTCCAAGATCTCCTCCGGTGGCTAATTCCAGGTCCATTGGATTCTCACGTGGTGATAGTGGGCGTGACACAAGCCACGCCCCCTGGGAGCCCACTTGGGCCTCTGGGAACGCCCCTCCAGCCTTGTCTCAGGAAGAGGGGGCATGGCCTCTGAGGGTCACTCTGTTGCAGTCCAGCTTCTGATTGGCCAAGGGCGGCAGCCAATCAGAGTGTGGGGCATGTCTTGGAGTACCTGCCTGGAAACCTGGGACCCAGCAGGGTGCTTGGGGGCGTGGCTTGGTCACCACCCGTGACTTGGGGGTGTGGCTTTTATGGCCAAAGTTTGCTTTTCCCGTACTGTCGAAATGTGGATTAAAACTTTGAACTTTTAGTCAATAGCTTTATTTCTGTTTGGGGTTGTGAGGGTCTCAGAAGCAGAGTTCCAGTCGTGGATGGTTGGATCCTGAGGGAGTATCGAACAGCCACTACTGGGACTTGTAGGTGTGAGGACAGAGGGAACCAGGATCTAAAATATTGATATTGAGGGAATAGATAAACTGAATGGGTGGATTAAAGGAATACTTAGTTTGGGGACAGAGGAGCTGGAGCCTGGACCCTGGGTCTGAGGGAGGAGGACTGGGACTGGACCCCCGGGTCTGAGGGAAGAGGGCTGGGGTCTGCACCCTTCGGTCTGAGGGAGGAGGACTGGGGCCTGGACCCCCCAGGTCTGAGGGAGGAGGGTTGGGGTTTGGACTCCCCGGGTCTGAGGGAGGAGGGCTGGGGTTTGGACCTCCAGGTCTGAGGGAGGAGGGCTAGGGCCTGGACCCCCAGGTCTGAGGATCTGAAGGAGGAGGACTGGGGCCTGGATCCTTCCCCCCCCACCCCCACCCCCGTCTGAGGGAGGAGCCATCAGGAGCCAAATTCTGAGGTCTCTGGCCTTTCTGACAACGCCCCAAGGGCCGGGCTTCAAGGACCCAGCCCCTATTTGTGGCTCAATCCTACTACCTGGAATCCACCCAGAGGAGTGACCTGGAATGGCCACTGCCAAGGGCTGTGTGGGAAAGGTGGTGATTGTGACGGGTGGCGGACGAGGCATCGGAGCTGGGATCGTAAGAGCCTTTGGTGAGTAGGGGTCTGGTGCTGGGCATTTTGGAATCTTAAGAAAGGAAGTATGTGTGTGTGGGGAGGATGGGAATGGGAAGAAGAGATTCCAGTCTGGATTGGTCTGGATTCTTATCTTTTTAATTAATTATTTAATTAGTTTTTTGTAGTACAGTGTACTGAACTCAGGGGCTTTCTGTCTCCAAACTGTACCCCCAGCCCTATTTTTTTATTCTTTATTTTGAAACAGGGTCTCACTAAGTTGGGAAGGGCCTTACTAGGTAGCTGAGGCTGGCCTCGAACCCAGATCCTCCAGTCTCAGCCTCCCAAATGCTGGGATTACAAGCACCACCACATCCAGCTCTGTTTTTTATTCTTTGTTTGGAAACACTAAGTTGCAGAGAGCCTCACTAAGTAGCTGAGGCTGGATGGGAACCTGGATCCTCCTGTCTCAGCCTCCCAAGTACTGGGATTACAAGCGTGCGCCACCACACCTGAGTTTATTCTTGTGTGTGTGTGTGTGTGTGTGTGTGTGTGTGTGTGTTACTGGGGATTGGACCCAGGGGCATTCTACCTCTGAGCTCTATCACCATCCCTATTTCTCTTTCTTTCTTTCTTTCTTTATTTATTTTTATTGTTGCACTGGGAATTGAACCCAGGGGCATTCTATTGCTGAGGTATACTCCCAGTCCTATATTATTTTTATTTTGAAACAGGATCTCACTAGATTAATGAGAGTCTCACTATTTGCTGAGGCTGTCCTTGAACCTGCAATCCTCTTGTCTCAGCCTCCCAAATTCTGGGATTACAAGTGTGCGCCACTATGCCTGGTCAATTCTATTTTATTCTTTTATTTTGAAACAGGGTCTAGCTAAGTTGGGGAGAGCCTCATTAAGTTGCTGAGAATGGCCTTGGACCTGTGATCTTCCCATCTCAGCCTTCCAAGTACTGAGATTACCAGCCTGTGAAACGCAACACCCAGCTCATACTTTTATCTTCTAAAAGTCAATTTGCAGATGGGCGCAGTGTCACATGCCAGTAATACTAATACTTGGGAGTCTGAGACTGGAGAATCACAAGTTCCCAGCCAGCCTCAACAAACTCAGGTACCCTCCATAACTTAGTGAGACTCTGTTTCAAAATAAAAAATAAAATAGGACTGGGGGTATAATTCAGGGGTCGAATGCCCGGGTTTTCATTCCTAGTACCACACACCCAAAAAAGAATAAATGAATAAAAAAATGAAAATTAAGAAATAGGAGCCAAGCCGGGCGTGGTGGCGCACGCTTGTAATCCCAGCATTCGGGAGGCTGAGACCGGAGGATCCGAGTTCGCGGCCAGCCTCAGCTACCTAGTGAGGCACTCCGCAACTTAGTGAGACTCGGTCTCAAAATAAAGAATAAAAAATAGGGCTGAGGGTATAGCTTGGAGGTAGAATGCCTCTGAGTTCAATCCCCAGTACCGCAAAAAAAAACAAACAAACAAAAAAAGAAATAGGAGCCAGCTGGGCGTGGCAGCGCACGCTTGTAATCCCAGCATTTGGGAGGTTGAGACTGGAGGATCCGGGTTCTTGGCCAGCCTCAGCTGCTTAGTGAGGGCCTCCATAATTTAGTGAGACCCTGTTTCAAAGTAAAGAATAAAAAATAGGGAGCCGGGCGTGGTGGCGCACGCTTGTAATCCCAGCATTTGGGAGTCTGACACCAGAGGATCCGAGTTCTTGGTCAGCCTCAGCTACCTAGTGAGGCACTCCGCAACTTAGTGAGACCCTGTTTCAAGATAAAGAATTAAAAATAGGGCTGGGGGTATAGCTTGGAGGTAGAATGCCCCTGAGTTCAATCCCCAGTACCGCAAAAACAAAAACAAAAACAAAAACAAAAACAAAACCAAAAAAAAACACCAAAAAAGAAAAAAGAAATAGGAGCCAAACCACACTTGTAATCCCTAATCCCAGTACTTGGGAGGCTGAGACCAGAGGATCCGGGTTCTCGGCCAGCCTGAGCTACTTAGTGAGGCCCTCTGCAACTCAGTGAGACCCTGTTTCAAAAATAAAGAATAAAAAATAGGACTGGGGATGTAGCTCGGAGGTGAATGTCCCTGGGTTCAATCCCCAGTACCACCACCAAAAAAAAAAAAAAAAAAGAAAGAAAGAAAGAAAGAAAGAAAGAAAGAAAGAGGGCTGGAGCCTGGCCTGGTGGCACACGCTTGTAATCTCAGTACTTGGGAGGCTGAGACAGGAGGATCACAGGTTCATGGCCAGCCTTAGCTACTTAGTCAGGCCCTCTGCAACTTAGTGAGACCCTGTTTCAAAATAAAGAATAAAAAAATAGGGCTGGGGATGTAGCTCAGAGGTAGAATGTCCCCAGGTTCCATCCCCAGTACTGCAAAAAAATAAAGGGTGGGATGGCTCCATTTCAGGTGGCCACTAGAGGTCAGAAGAGACTTTGACAAAGATCTAGGTGACGGTAACTGTTCTCTTCCTATTCACAGCTGACAGGGGGGCACAAGTGGTTTTCTGCGACAAGGATGGTGAGTGACGGTCCCTACACTCCCACCTCAGCCCTCCTCCTTCAGACCCCAGCCCTCCTCCCTCAGACCTAGGAATCCAAGCCCCAGCCCTCTTCCCCAGACCCAGGGGTCCAGACCCCAGCCCTCCTCCCTCAGACCCAGGGGTCTAGACCCCAGCTCTACTCTCTCTGCAGTGTCAGGGGGCCGGGCCATGGAGCAGCAGCTTCCTGGAGCTGTCTTTATCCCCTGTGACGTGACTCAGGAGGCAGAAGTGAGAGTGAGAGCATTTTCTGTTCCTACACCCCATGTCCTATCACTACTGTCTCTCTGTGTTTACACGTGCGCTTCCTTCTACCTATCTCTCCTTACCTGGCTCAACCCTACCCTTCCTAACATCCTAACATGTCAGCCCTTTGCCCCCACCCTCCCTGCCCAAGGCCTTCCCTGATTCTTCTGGCCCAGACACAGGGCCCCTTCATGCTTTCTCCTTTATCTCCTTTAATTCAAGTCCCTTTTTTCCATACCTGCCATCTAGATGGGAATGACTGAATCTCTCTCAACAGTGGGCCTTCGTGTGTGTATATGTGATGTGTGTGTGGGGTGTGTGTGTGTGTGTGTGTGTGTGTGTGTGTGTGTGGTACTGGGGATTGAACCCAGGGACATTCTACCTTGAATTTACACCCATAGCCCTATTTTATTTTTATTTATATTTATTTGTTTATTGCGGTATTGGGGATTGAACCCAGGGTCATTCTACCTCTGAGCTACACCCCCAGCCCCATTTTAAAAAATTTTTTTATTTTGAAACAGGGTCTCACTAAATTGCAGAGGGCCTTACTAAGTAGCTGAGGCTGGCCTCGAACCTGGATCCTCCAGTCTCAGCCTCTCAAGTACTGGGATGTGCCACCAAGTCTGGCTTCCCCAGCCCTATTTCTTTTTCTTTTTTCTTTCTTTTTTTAAACAGGGTATTGCTGGGTTGATGAGAGCCTCACTATTTGCTGAGACTGTCCTTGAACCTGCAATCCTCCTGTCTCAGCCTCCCAAGCACTAGGATTACAGGCATGGGCCACCATGCCCAGCTTGCTCTCCAGCTTTCTAGGATACTGTGGTGTGTCTGTGCCCAGCCCGTGGTTTCTGGCACCTCTGGGGTCTTGTCTCCTCTTCCATGGTGCCTGGCGATGCTGGGCGTCCCTTTTGCTCCAGTCTCCTAAGATGCGCATCTAGCGCCCCCTCTGGACTAATCTGGACGTGCTGACACCATACTGGACGTTCCTTTTCTCCACAGGCCCTGGTTTCTGAGACCATTCGTCGATTTGGCCGCCTGGATTGTGTGGTCAACAATGCTGGCTACCGTGAGTCCTGAGGCCCGAGGGCCATGATGTCAACCCGCTTCCTGGTCCCGCCACTGCTTCCTCCTGTACCTCAGTTTCTGATTTCTCTTCCTCCACTGTCCCCTGCAGCATCCCTCTGCTGGAATGAGACGGTGCAGCTTTGAAGCCCCCAGGCCTAGGCTTCTATCCTGCCTCTCTTCATCCCCTGCTGTGTCCCCAGGCCTGTGTTATCAAGTGTCTATACTGATTTAGTAGAACATAACTGTTTAGAATAACTACAGTCTAGCTGAGTGTGGTGGTGAATGCCTGTAATCCCAGTTCTTGGGAAACTGAGACAATAGGATTTCAGGTTTGAGGCCAGCCTCAGCAATTTAGCAAGACCCTGTTTCAAAATTTAAAAAAGAGGGGGGAGAGTGCTGAGGGTGTAGCTCAGAGGTAGAATATCCCTGGGTTCAATCTCTGGTAACAGCTGGGCATGGTGGCACATGCCTGTAATACTGTACTTGGGAGGCTGAGACCCGAGGATCTCGAGTTCTTGGATAGCCTCAGTAAGTAGTGAGACTCTCATCAACCTAGTGAGACCCTGTTTCAAAATAAAAATTAAATAGGATTGGGGATGTACCTCAGAGGTAGAATGTCCCTTGATTCCTTCCCCAGTACAAAAAAAAAAAAAATCTTCAGTAACAACAACAAAAAACTAATAGGGCCAGTGTAGCCAGGTGTAGACTGCTTGGGAGACTGAGACAAGAGGATTGCAGGTTCGAGGCCAGCCTTAGCAATTTAGTGAGATCCTGTTTAAAAAAAAAAAGCTGGAGCCAGACGTGGTGGCACACGCTTGTAATCCCAGCATTTGGGAGGCTGAGACTGGAGGATCCCGGTTCATCGCCAGCCTCAGCTACCTAGTGAGGTACTCCGCAACTTAGTGAGACTCGATTTCAAAAAATAAAGAATAAAAAATAGGGCTGGGGGTATAGCTCGGAGGTAGAATGCCTCTGAGTTCAATCCCCAGTACCGCAAAAAAATTAAATTAAATTAAAATTAAAAAATAAAAAAATAAAGAATAAAAAAGGGCTGTGGATCTAGCTCAGGGGTTTCACCCCCAATACCAAAAAAAAAAGAATAAGGACAATCAGCTGGTTGTGGTGGCTCACACCTGTAATTCCAGTACTTGGGAAACTGAGACAGGAGGATCATAGGTTCAAAGTCAACACTTATCGAGATCCTCGGCAACTTAGGGAGAGCTGTTTTCAAAATATCAAAATAAATAAAAAGAGTTGTGGGTGTGGCTTGGACATAGAATCCCCCTGGGTTCAATCCCCAGTACCAAAACAAAACAAAAAAAAAGTGACCAACGGAATAGAGAAGTGACAGGCTGGTTGGAACAGTGAGTCCCAGAGGCTTCTCAGTAGGTGTTTATCCAGACCCCTGAGGAAGTGAGGCAGCTGGGGAGGAAGAATTCAGTATTTCCTTGACTTCCTGTTCCTGGGCTGTTCTGTCCGTCCGCTTCCTCCACTATCTCCTGACATCTTAGAGCATTCAGACTCCTTTCTTCCTGCCTGTTAGCATTTCCCTTTGTTCTTACCCCAGTCTTGCCAATTCCTGTCTTCTCAAAGTAGTCTTTTCCTTTCCCTTTACCACAGACCTTTTTCCTTCCATTTATTTAGCAAACATATTTATCTAGAATCCAGGGGCATTCTACCTCTGAGCTATATTCCTAGCCCTATTTTATTTTATTTTATTGTGGTACTGGGGACTGAACCCAGGGGCATTCTACCTCTGAGCTATACTCTCAGTCCTATTTTTTTATTCTTTATTTTGAAACAGGGTCTCACTAAGTTGCGGAGTGCCTCACCAAGTAGCTGAGGTTGGCGGTGAACCCAGATCCTCTGGTCTCAGACTCCCAAATGCTGGGATTACAAGCGTGTGCCACCACACCCGGCTCCTATTTTATTCTTTTATTTGGAAACAGGGTCTCACTAAGTTGCAGAGGGCCTCACTGAGTTGCTGAGGCTGGTCTCAAACCTGTGATCCTCCTGTCTCAGCCTCTCAAGTACTGGGATTACAAGCGTGCACCATCACACCCAGCTGAGGTACAAATATTGACTTGTGAAGTCTCTAAGTCCATAAAGGAGATGTTGTCCTTTTTTTTTTTTTTTTTTTTTTTTTTGGTGATACTGGGGATTGGACCCAGGAATATTCTTTTTTTTTTCTTTATATGCTTTTATCGGTACACTATAGTCTCCTATCATAATGTAAATCATGTTGACAGTGACATACATGCACACAGCACTTGGTGTCCCCCAGCCTCCCCATCTTCTCCCTTCCCCATCACAGTACTAATATTGATGTTGGTATATTCACATATGTACACACAGTCGATGCTAGTATTTCCTTCAGTGAACCTCACTCTTCCCATAGACCAATCCCCTGGCTCCACTGAGGTTTCTCCTCTATTATCTGGAGTCTCTCTGGTATCCCCATTACTCCCTAGCTTGCATATATTAGACAAAACATATGCCCCTTCACTTTCTGTGATCGGCTAATCTCACTTAACATAATGTTCTCCAGGTCCTTCCATTTTCTTGCAAATGACATAATTTTGTTATTTATTGCTGTGTAGAATTCCATTGTGTGATGTTGAATGTTTTTTCATGTATTTATATACACTTGTATTTCTTTCTTTTTTTTTTTTGTGGTACTGGGGATTGAACTCAGGGGCATTCTACTTCCAAGCTACACCCCCAGCCCTATTTTTTATTCTTTATTTTGAAACAGGGTCTCACTAAGTTGCGGAGGGCCTCACTAAGTAGCTGAGGCTGACCTGGAACCCGGATCCTCCGGTCTCAGCCTCCCAAGTACTGGGATTACAAGTATGCACCATCACGCCTGGCTAGCAGAAACTTTTTAATAATTTCCTGAACTTTGGGAGTCTTGTTAAGGAAGTTTCTACCTGTGCCTATATATTGGAGTGTTAAACCTATGCCCTCCTCTAGTAGCTTCAAAGTCTCTGGTCTAACTTCCAGGTCTTTGATCCATCTTGAATTGACTCCTGTGCAGAGTGAGAAGTAAGAATTTAGTTCCATTTTTTTTTTATATATAACTGGATAACTAGGCTGTCTTTTCTCCAATGTATGTGTCTGGCACCTTTGTCAAAAATCAATTGGCTATACATGTGTGGATTTGTTTCTGTATCTTTTATTCTGATCTATTGGTCTATGTGTCTGTTTTTGTGCCAATACCATGCTGTTTTTATTACTATAGCTCTGTAGTATAACTTGAAGTCAAGAATTGCGATACTTCCTGCATGGTTCTTATTGCTGAGAATTGCTTTAGCTATTCTGGAATCCAGGAACATTCTACCTCTGAGCTTGCTTTTATTTATTTATTTATTTATTTATTTATTTATTTATTTATTTATTTTTTCGGTACTGGGGACTGAACTCAGGGGCATTCTACCTCCGAGCTACACCCCCAGCCCTATTTTGTATTCTTTATTTTGAAATTGGGTCTCGCTAAGTTTCCGAATGCCTCACTAGGTAGCTGAGGCTGACCTCGAACCCGGATCCTCCGGTCTCAGCCTCCCAAATGCTGGGATTACAAGCGTGCGCCACCACGCCCGGCTTATTTATTTATTTATTTATTTATTTATTTATTTATTTATTTATTTTTGTCATACTGGGAATTGAACCCAGGGACATTCTATCTCTACCTATGAGCTACACCGCCAGCCACTATTTTATTTTTATTTTGAGACAGGGTCTTTTTAGGTTGGTTTGAGTCTCACTACTTGCTGAGGCTGTCCTCAAAACTGTGATCCTCCTGTCTCAGCCTCCCAAATACTGAGATTACAGGCATTCACCACCATGCCTGGCCAGCTTTTTTTTTTTTTTTTTCAGTACTGGGGATTGAACTAGGGGCATTCTACCTCCGAGTCATACCCCCAGCCCTATTTTTTATTCTTTATTTTGAAACAGGGTCTCACTAAGTTGTGGAATGTCTCACTAGGTAGCTGAGGCTGGCCTCGAACCTGGATCCTCCAGTCTCAGCCTCCCAAATGCTGGGATTACAAGCGTGTGCCACCACACCCGGCTCAATTTTTTTTTTTTTTTAAAGGGCTTCACTAACTTGCAGAGGCTGGCCTCAAACCTGTGATCCTCCTTTCTCAGCTTCCCAAGTACTAAGATTACAGGTGCATGCCACCACGCCTGGCTGTTATACCTCATTCTGCAGATGAGGAAACTGAGGCCAAGAAAGGAAAGTAGACTTGCCTAAGGTCACACAGTTAGGAAGGAGCAGTGCTGAGATTCAAACCCGGAACTTTCTGCCTCGGGAAATTACCTTCTCGGGAGATTACCTTCTCATTAACCACTCTGCAGCTCCCTTCCTTGGCATGTTCCCTGGCCCCTTGCCTGGTGCCCCACCTGTCCTGTCATACCCCTCCATCCTGTTTTCCTCACCTTTCTGCTCTCCCCCCGTAGACCCACCACCACAGAGCCCCGAGGAGACCTCCGCCCAGGGATTCCGACAGCTGCTGGAGCTGAACCTGCTGGGGACCTACACCTTGACCAAGGTGAGGCCAGGCCGGCCACCGGGCTCAAGCCACTTGTTTGTGCAAAAGCAAATGTTTTCCGTCTCTTAGCTTGCTCTCCTCAATCCAAAAGGACCCTGTTCTTTGTAGAGAATAAATGGGTGGAAGTCCCTACATCCAGCAAGAGCTGCCTGTGTGCTGTATAACCCAGCCTTCTTAGGAAACTTCCAGAACCTTCCATACTGCTGTGGTAGCAGCAGGAGGAGATGTTAAGAACACAGCAGTGTTTGTTTGTTTTTGTAGTACTGGGGATTGAACTCAGGGGCATTCTACCTCCGAGCTATACCCCTAGCCTTATTTTTTATTCTTTATTTGAAACCAGGTCTCACCAAGTTGTGGAATGCCTCGCTAGGTAACTGAAGCTGGCCTTGAACCCAGATCCTCCAGCCTCAGCCTCCCGAATGCTGGGATTACAAGTGTGCGCTACCACGCCCGGCTCAGCAGTGTTATGTGGTGGTGCATACCTGTAATCTCGGTACTTGGGAGGCCGAGACAGGAGGATCCTAGCCTGGGCAACTTAGACCCTCAGCAAGTTAGCAAGACTCTATTTCGAAATAAAAAATAAAATGGGGCTGGGGTGTAACCTGAAGATAATACACCTCTGGGTTCAGTCTCCATTACCAATAAATACATAAATAAATGCCATGCATGGTTGTGCAGGCCTGTAATCCCAGTACTTGGGAAGCTGAGACAGGAGGATCACAGGTTCCAGGCCAGCCTCAGCAATTTAGCAAGGACTTCAGCAACTTAGTGAGACCCTGTTTTAAAATAAAAAATAAAAAGAGTGGGGGTATGTCTTGGAGGTAGAACATCCCTGGGTTCAATCCCCAACACCACATACAAAAAAGAATGTGGAGCCGGGCGTGGTGGCGCACCCTTGTAATCCCAGCATTTGGGAGGCTGAGACCGGTGGATCCTGGTTCGCAGCCAGCCTCAGCTACCTAGTGA
This sequence comes from Graphiurus murinus, assembly GCA_004027655.1. Lineage (NCBI taxonomy): Eukaryota > Metazoa > Chordata > Mammalia > Rodentia > Gliridae > Graphiurus > Graphiurus murinus. The sequence goes on from PVLC010012359.1 coordinate 29,906, forward strand.
GGCACTCCGCAACTTAGTGAGATCCTGTTTCAAAATAAAGAATAAAAAATAGGGCTGGGGGTATAGCTCAGAGATAGAATGCCCCTGAGTTCAATCCCCAGTACCGCAAAAAAAAAAAAAAAAAGAATGCGGGAGTGGCACAGATGTTGGTCAGCCCAGGGGGTCGGTAACAGGCTGTGGCAGTGTTGCCACACAGTGAAGAGCTATTAGGTCAAAGACATGTCCCTCTCTGGTGCCTGAGGACACTGATGGATCACAGAGAAGCTAAGAGCCAGCTCCGGGAAAACCCACTAGAGGCTACGGTAGTATCAGATTGAGGCGGCAGGCGTACCAGGAACCCAGGTATAATTCTGCCCTACCCTAAGGATCCAACAACTCAGAGCCTTGCAGCCACATACCGTCTAGAGGCGGACTTTACTCAGGTGCTTCCTACCACAGGGCCTTTGCCCATCCCTGGCCCTCCTCTTGAAATGCCCTTCCAGGGAACCTTCCCAGATCTGACTCCTAATTCTCATCTCATTTCAAATGTCTTCTCCTCAGAAAGGCCCCTTCCTGACCATCCTTATATCTGTGGCACCTGTACACACATTCATTCTCCACGGTAACAGCTTGCTTTCTTAGTACTTTATGTGTGTGTGTGCAGTACTGGAGATTGAACCCAGGGGCACTCTACTTTTGAGCTGCACCCTAGCCCTTTTTATTTATTTATTTATTTTTTTATTTATTTTTTTTTTTTTTTGCGGTACTGGGGGTTGAACTCCGGGGCATTCTACCTCCGAGCTATACCCCCAGCCCTATTTTTTATTCCTTATTTTGAAACCGGGTCTCACTAAGTTGCGGAGTGCCTCACTTAGGTAGCTGAGGCTGGCCGGGAACCCGTATCCTCCGGTCTCAGCCTCCCGAATGCTGGGATTACAAGCGTGCGCCACCACGCCCGGCTTTATTTATTATTATTATTTGTGTGTGTGTGTGTTTGTGTGTGATACTGGGGATTGAACCCAGAGGCATTCTATCTCCGAGCTATACCCCCAGCTCGATTTTATTTCTTATTTTGGAAACAGGGTCTTGCTAGGTTGATGAGGGAGTCAGTATTGCTGAGGCTGTCCACAAACCTGTGATCCTCCTGTCTCAGCCTCCAAGTACTGAGATTACAAGCGTGCGCCACCATGCCCGACTTAATTTTTATTTTGAAGCAGGGTTTCACTTGCAGAGGGCCTTGATAAGTTGCTGAGGTTGCCCTCGAACCTGCAATCCTCTTGTCTCGCCTCCCAAGTACTGGGATTACAGGCGTGTGCCACCACTCCAAGCTTTCTTGGGTCTGTTTGTTCCTCCCAGTCCCCATTCCCAGCAGTTGGAGGGGACTGAACTGCCAGCAGCAGCAGATCTGAGCTGAGGAGGGGACTGGCAGTGAGAGATGTTCCCGGACCTATGCCCGGGGCTGGCCAGTGGCCAGGGGATTCACCTGTCTGGATGAGAGTTGAGATCTGGAGATGGGTTGGGGCTCATCAACTGGATGCTCAGAGGAACTAGAGGAAGCAGAGAAGAGAAGCTAGAGGAGAGGAAGGGGAGGGGCCCAGGGTGTGGGAAGCTCAGGAGCTCTCCAGGTGAAATGTCCTGGCACTAATTCCTTGCCCAGCCCAGTATTTGTTCATTTATTGCCAACATCAAAAAAGGCAGGTAAGCTGGGTGTGGTGGCGCACGCTTGTAATCCCAGTACTTGGAAGGCTGAGACCAGAGGATCGGTGGTTTGCCACCAGCCTCAGCTACTTAGTGAGACCCTGTTTCAAAATAAAAAATAAAATAGAGCTGGGGTGTAGGTTGGAGGTAGAATGCCCCTGGGTTCAATCCCTAGTACCACACACACACACACACACACACACACACACACACACACACACAAATAAATAAAAATAAAGAATAAAAATAGAGCTGGAGCTGGAGCTCGGAGGTAGAATGCCCCTGGGCTCAATCTCCAGGACCACAAAAACAAACAAACAAACTAACTGACTAGGTGGGGGTGTAGCTTGGATGTAAAACGAACCTGAGTTCAATCCCCAGTACCAAAACAAGGAAAGAGCTAACAATGGCCCCTAATTGAGAGTTGTTTTGAGGCTTGAAGAAGATAAATTAAATAAACCTGAAGCCCTCAGCCTCAGGAGACACCTGGAACAAACTTGACTCTCTGCAAGTTATTATGGTTCCTCATGAACCTTGTGCCATTTTGTTTCTTGGGGCCGACCTACCTCACTCTGTGAGACCCACGAGAGGCCTGTTGAGCAAATGCAGCCTGGGGGAAGTAGAAGGAGAGAAGTGAGATTCGAGCTGAACTCTGAGTAGGAGAGAGAGAAGAGGAGAAGTAGGACATAGGGTGTTTCACTTACCACGGAGTGTGCAAAAGCCCCGGGACAGAACTGCTGGGTCTATCTCAGGAGAAGCCCCATCTCTACCTCCAGGTTCAGCAATTCTAAACATTTTATTAAACTTGTTCTGTTGCCAGGCATGGTGGCGCATACTTATAATCACAGTAATTGGGAGGCTGAGACAGGAATATCGCAGGTTCGAGGTTGGCCTCAGCAATTTAGTGAGACGCTCTTTCAAAATTAAAAAATAAGCCGGGCATGGTGGCGTACGCTTGTAATCCCAGCATTTGGGAGGCTGAGACTGGAGGAGCCGGGTTCGAGGCCAGCCTCAGCTACCTAGTGCGGTACTCCGCAACTTAGTGAGACCCTGTTTCAAAGTAAAAGAATAAAAAATAGGGCGGGGGATATAGCTCGGAGGTAGAATGCCCCTGAGTTCAATTCCCAGTACTGCAAAAAAACAAAAAAAATTTTTTTAAATAAGCCTCAGCAAGCCGGGTGTGGTGGTGCACGCTTGTAATCCCAGCATTTGGGAGGCTGAGACTGGAGGATCCGGGTTTGTGGCCAGCCTCAGCTACCTAGTGAGGCACTCTGCAACTTAGCGAGACCTGGTTTCAAAATAAAGAATAAAAAATAGGGCTGGGGGTGTAGCTCGGAGGTAGAATGCCCCTGAGTTCAATCCCTAGTACCACACACACACACACACACACACACACACACACACACACACACGCCTCAGCAATTTAGTGAGGCCTTCCACAACTTAGGGAGACACTGTTTCAAAATAAAAAATAACAGAATGGGGCATAGTGGCACATGCCTGTAATCCCAGTACTTGGGAGGCTGAGACAGCAGGATCGCAGGTTCGAAGACAGCCTCAGCAAGCAGTGAGACTCTCTTTAACGTAGTGAGACCCTGTTTCCAAATAAGAAATAAAATTGGGCTGGGGGTGTAGCTCAAAGGTAGAATGTCTCTGGGTTCAATCCCCAGTGCCACAAAAAATAAACTAAAAAAATAACATAGGGCTGGGGGCATGGCTCAAAGGTAGAACAGCCCTGGATTTAATCCCTAGCACCATAAATAAATAAATTAATTAATTAAAAAATAGAGGTGGAAAGCCAGGCGTAGTGGCGCACGCTTGTAATCCCAGCATTCAGGAGGCTGAGACGGAGGATCCGGGTTCGAGGCCAGCCTCAGCTACCTAGTGAGGCACTCCGCAACTTAGTGAGACCCGGTTTCAAAATAAAGAATAAAAAATAGGGCTGGGGGTGTAGCTCGGAGGTAGAATGCCCCTGAGTCCAATGCCCACAAAACACACACACAAAAAAAAAGAATAAAAAATAGGGCTGGGTCTGTAGCTCGGAGGTAGAATGCCCCCTGGTTCCATCCCTAGTATCGCCAAAAAAAAAAAAAAAAGAAACAGAGTAAAATAAATACCCACACTATCATCACAATCACTGCTACCATCATCACCAAAATTCCTTGGAAACTTTTTTTGTGTGTGGTACCTGGGATTGAATTTAGGGTTATTCTACCTCTGAGTTTTAGCCCCATCCCTTTTGTTGTTGCTGTTATTATTATTATTATTATTATTATTATTATTATTATTATTTTATTGTTATTTGAAACAGGGTCTTGCTAGGTTACTGAGAGTCTTGCTAAATTGCTGAGGCTGGCTTCAAATCTGTGATCCTCTTGTCTCAGCCTCCCAAGTACTGGAATTATAGGCCTGGACCACCACACCTGGCTCTTAGAAACTTTTTTATTTTTATTTATTTTTTGTGTGGTTCTGGGGATTGAAGCCAGAGGCATTCTACGGCATTCTACCTTCAGGCTATACCCTCAACCCAATTTTATTTATTTGGAAACAGGGTCTCACTAGGTTGATGAGAGTCATTATTATTATTATTATTTTTTTTTTTTTTTTTTTTTTTGTGCGGTACTGGGGGTTGAACTCAGGGGCATTCTACCTCCGAGCTATACCCCCAGCCCTATTTTTTATTCTTTATTTTGAAACCGGGTCTCACTAAGTTGCAGAGTGCCTCACTAGGCAGCTGAGGCTGGCCTGGAACCCAGATCCTCCGGTCTCAGCCTCCCAAATGCTGGGATTACAAGCGTGAGCCACCACACCGGCTTATTATTATTATTATTATTATTATTATTATTATTATTGTTATTATTATTATTATTATTTGCAGTACTGGGGATTGAACCCAAGGGCATTCTACCTCCAAGCTACACCTCCAGTCCTATTTTTTTGTGTGTGTGGTAATGGGGATTGAACTCAGGGGCATTCTACCTCCGAGCTATACCCCTAGCCCTATTTTTTATTCTTATTTTGAAACCGAGTCTCACTAAGTTGCAGAGGGCCTCACTAGGTAGCTGAGGCTGGCTGTGAACCCGGATTTCCGGTCTCAGCCTCCCAAATGCTGGGTTACAAGCGTGTGCCACCACGCCTGGCTCCTATTTTTTATTCTTTTTTTTTTTTTTTTTGCGGTATTGGGGATTGAACTCGGGGGCATTCTACCTCCGAGCTATACCCCCAGTCCTATTTTTTTATTCTTTATTTTGGAACAGGATCTCACTAAGTTGCAGAAGGCCTCACTAAATAGCTGAGGCTGGCCGCAAACCCGAATCCTCCTGTCTCAGCCTCTCAAGTACTGGGATTACAAGTGTGCACCACCATGTCTGGCTGCCAGCCTTTTTTTTTTTTTTTTTTTTTTTATTTTGAAACAGGGTCTCACTAAGTTGCAGAGGGCCTCACTAAGTAGCTGAGGCTGGCTGCAAACCTGAGATCCTCCTGTCTCATCCTCCCAAGTACTGGGATTACAGCGTGCATCACCATGCCCGGCTTTCTCTTTTATTCTTTATTTTGAAACAAGATCTCACTAAGTTCCAGAGAGCCTCACAAATTGCTGAGGCTGGCAGAGAACCTGCGATTCTCCTATCTCGGCCTCCCAAGTACTGGGATTACAAACTCAGCCTAGAAACTCTTTTTAAATGTTGATTCTAGGGCTTCTGCCCAGAAAATGGCGTGGGGAAGGGACTTGAACCAGAATTTCTGGGTCTTTGGCCTCCTTGGTAAATTCTGTTATAAGCCAGAGTGTATGAGATTAGGGTAGAGAAAACAGGGAAGGATTAGGGATGTTTAATATGGTATATAAGTCTGGCATGGTGGCACATGCTTGTCATTCTAGTACTTGGGAGGCTGAGATAGGAGGATGGCAGGTTCAAGGACAGCTTCAGCAAGTAGTGAGACTCTCATCAACCTAATGAGACCCTGTTTCAAAATAAAAATAAAAATAGGATTAGGAGTGTAGCTCAAAGGGAGAATGCCCCTGGGTTCAATCCCTAGTACCACCACCACTAACAAAGGTATTCAATTGCTGTCTTCTGGGACCTACAGGAGGCGTCTGAGCATGGGGGTGTAGTGGATCCACCCATTCACTCAGTGCTTGTCCATCAGGTACTGACAGAGCCACACCAGCTCCGGACTGGAGCAAAGTGCTTGTAGAGCTGGTCCTTGCAGGCAGCTGGGTGTTGCTAAATAAACACATAGACGTGTGTGTACAGGCCCAGGAGGGTTATGAGTGTTGTGTGAGGAAGGAGACTGGCTGGTTCTGGGGTTCAGGCCGGGCTTTCTGTATGCAGTGAAAGAGAAGTGCGTTGGCTGTGGTCCTGGCCCAGGGAAGGGCCTGTGCGTGGCCTGGCAGTGTGAGGGGCTGTGTGGAGCTCCCGGGGGGGGGGGGGGGGGGGGGGGGGGGGGGGGGGGGGGGGGGGGGGGGGGGGGGGGGGGGGGGGGGGGGGGGGGGGGGGGGGGGGGGGGGGGGGGGGGGGGGGGGGGGGGGGGGGGGGGGGGGGGGGGGGGGGGGGGGGGGGTGGCAGGAAGGGGGCAGGACAGGCACTAGATCTTGAGGGCCATGCTGTGGTATCTGGTCTCTTTTTAAAAATTTGGTTCTGGGGATTGAACCCCGGGGCATTCTGCCTCTGAGTTACACCCCCCAGCACTTTTATTATTTTTTACTTTGAAATAGGGTCTCGATAGGTTGCTGAGAGTTTCGCTAAGTTGCTGAAGCTGTCCTCAAACCTGTGATCTTCCATCTCAGCCTCTCGAGTACTGGGAATACAAGCGTGTGCCACCATGCCCGGGTGGTTTCTTTTCTGTTCTTTATCTCAGGAGCAATAGGGAGCCATGGAAGGTAGATGAGCAAGGAAGTGATGTGCATGTGTGAGACTAGGGATTGAACCCAGGGGCATTCTACTTCTGAAATACACCCCCAGCACTATTTTTTTTTTAACAGTCTCATCAAATTGCTGAGTACCTTGCTAAATTGCTGAGGCTGGCTGCAAACCTGTGATCCTCCAGTCTCAGCTTCTCAAGTACTGGGATTACAAGTGTATACCACCACAGCTGGCTGATATGATCTTATTAATACTATTAACTGATCACCTTGTTTCTTGTATGAGGAACAAATCAGAGGGCAAAATGTGAAGGCAGGAAAACCAGTATTAGAAGACAGTTGCAGCTGGGCATGGTGGTGCACGTTTGTAATTCCAGTACTTGGGAGGCTGAGTCGGGAAGATCCAGGTTCAAGGCCAGCCTCAGCTACTTAGTGAGGCCCTCTGCAACTTAGTGAGACCCTGTTTCTTTCTTCTTTTTTCTTTTTTTTTTGCGGTACTGGGGATTGAACTCGGGCATTCTACCTCTGAGCTATACCCCCAGCCCTATTTTTTATTCTTTATTTTGAAACCGAGTCTCACTAAGTTGTGGAGTGCCTCACTAAGGTAGCTGAGGCTGGCCGAGAACCTGGATCCTCTGGTCTCACCCTCCCAAATGCTAGGATTACAAGTGTGTGCCACCATGCCTGGCTGAGACTATTTCAAAATAAAGAATAAAAAATAGGACTGGGGGCGTAGCCCAGAGGTAGAATGCCCCTGGGTTCAACCCCCAGTACCAAAAAAAATAAAATAAAAAATGAAGACAATTGCAGCCAGGTGCAGTGGTGCACAGCTATAATCCCAGTACTTGGGAGGCTGAGACAGGAGGATTGAAGTTTTGAGGATAGCCTCAGTAATGTACTGAGGCTTTCAGCAACCTAGTGAGACCTTGATTCCAAAGAAAAAATAAAAAGAGGGCTGAGGGTATAGCTCAGAGGTAGAATGCCCTTGGATTCAATTCTCAGCTCCCCCTCCCCCGCACACACACACATGAATGCTGGGCATATAGCTCAGAAGTAGAATGCCCCTGGGTTCACCCCCCCCACGCACACACCTCCATGCAAACATTTGGGACACCAGGGTCAGGCAGGAGTGAGGCTGGAGGCCTGGGAGGGAAGGGAAGCGAGGCCCATAAAACACAGGCTAGTAAAGCCCAGCAGGCTGCAGCTACCTGGAGGTACCAAGTGACCTTGAGGGACTGGAGAAGGTCACTGGACAAGGAATGTGTGGGAGGGTTGGGACAGGGCTCAGGGAGTATGGGACAAATATTTATTGAGTGCCAGCTGTGCTCCTGGTGCTGGGAAGAGGGTGGCTTATGTTGGCAGGTTGGGTGGTGAGGAAGTTCAGCAGCCCAGCAGGCACAGGGCTGGTCCCAGGGAGACCCTGGAGGAAGGGAGAGGGAAGGTCTCCAGGCTGATGGGTATGAGAGGAGAGAGTGACATCAAGGGGGGGGGGCAGCCCATCATTCACGCTCATATCATATTAGAGTTCGTAAACTTAGAGTCATCTGAAATTCTCATTTGTTTATTGGTTTTGCCTGTTGTTATTTGTTTTGTTTTTTGTGGGACTGGGGATTAAACCCAGGAGCATTCTACCTCTGAGCTACACTCTCATCCCTATTTTATTCTTTTATTTTGAAACAGGGTCTCGCCGGGCGTGGTGACACACGCTTGTAATCCCCCCTAGTGAGGCACTCCGCAACTTAGTGAGACCCTGTTTCAAAATAAAGAATAAAAAATAGAGCTGGGAGCCGGGAGTAGTGGTGCACGCTTGTAATACCAGCATTTGATCCGGGCTCGCGGCCAGCCTCAGCTACTTAGTGAGGCACTTTGAAACTTAGTGAGACCCTGTTTCCAAATAAAGAATTAAAAATAGGGCTGGGGGGTATAGCTTGGAGGTTGAATGCCCCGAGTTCAATCCCCAGTACCAAAAAAAAAAAAAAAATAGGGCTGGGGATATAGCTCGGAGGTAGAATGTGCCCTGAGTTCAATCCCCAGTACCGCCAAAAAAAAAAAAGAAAAAGAAAAAAGAAAAAGAAAAAGAAACAGGGTCTCATACTAAGTTGCTGAGGGCCTCACTAAATTCCTGAGGTTGGCCTCAAACCTTTGATCTTCCTGTTTCAGCCTCTCAAGTACTGGGATTACAGTTATGCCTCACTGTGCCTGGCCAGGTTGCAGTTTGTTTGTTTGTTTTTCTGTGATACTGGGGATTGAATTTAGGGACATTCTACCTCTGAGCTATACCCTCAGCCCCTTTAATTTTTTTTATTTTAAACAGGGTCTTACTAGGTTGCTGATAGTCTAAATTGCTGACGCCATCCTCGAACCTTCGATACTCCTGTCTCAGCCTCCCAAGTACTGGGATTACAAGCATGTACCACCACGCTCGCTTATTTCTAATTTTGTAATGGGGTCTTGCTAAGTTTTTGAGGGTCTTCTTACGTGCTGAAGTTGGCCCTTGATGCTCTTGTGTCAACCTCCCAAATACTGGGATTACAGACATGCGCCACTATGCCTGGCTACTGACCCCCTTTCACAGAAAAGAAACAGGCACAGACAGGGTTAGTAACCTGCACAACATAAATAGGAAGTAGTAGAGAACTTAATGGGCTGGGCCGTTAAGGGAAAGAGAGACCCAATAGAAGAGACATGGAGAGAAATCCCTTGCAGCAAGGAGAGACTCCGTAAGCACTGAGGCCCAGAGGTGCTTGGGCAACCCACAGGAAGTGCTTGATGCTGCCCACAGGTGCCACCAAGATCAACTAGGACCATGCTCGGGAGATGACCATTGTTCCAGAAGGCAGGATGCCTGTGGACGAATTTCAGTGCATGGGGGAGACCCGGGGACCTGGGTGGCTGACCCCCCTCTGGTCTTCTCTCCTAGCTTGCCCTCCCCCACTTGCGGAAGAGCCAGGGCAACGTCATCAATATCTCCAGCCTGGTTGGGGTGATTGGCCAGTCCCAAGCAGTTCCCTACGTGGCTACCAAGGTACCACCAGTTCCTGCCTCTTCCTTCCCTCCCCACCTTACTCTCTGAGGGCCTTGTCTTAGAGCCCAAACTTTTTTGGGGGGGGTACTGGGGACTGAACCCAGAGGCATTCTACCTCCAAGCTACACCCCCAGTCCCCCAGTCCTATTTTTTTTTTTTTTTTTTTTTTTTTTTTGCTGTACTGGGGATTGAACTCAGGGGCATTCTACCTCTGAGCTACACCCCCGGCCCTATTTTTTATTCTTTATTTTGAAACAGGGTCTCACTAAGTTGCAGAATGCCTCACTAGGTAGCTGAGGCTGGCTTCGAACCCGGATCCTTCGGTCTTAGCCTCCCAAATGCTGGGATTACAAGCTTGCACCACCATGCCCAGCTTATTCTATTCTTTATTTTGAAACAATATCTGGCTAAGTTCCTGAGTAACTTGGCACCAGCAGTAACACAGGAGGGACAGAGAGAAGCAGGAACTCCCTGGGTGCTTCTTCAGAGAAGTACTGTCCCTATGCCAAGAGCCAAGGATGCAGGGGGTGACTAGGTGGATTGCCACCTTTATTCCATGAGTGTTGGCTGCCAAAGACACAGTATAAATTAGGAAGAAAGTGGTGGCCATGTAAGTGGTGGACAGCTGAGTCACATACATAAACCTAGTAGGTGGGTAGGTGGGTGAACTTGGTAAGACTGGCCTCAGATCTTATTATCCTCCTGTCTCAGCCTCCCAAGTACTGAGATTACAGGTGTGAACCACCCCACTCAACTTAAAATACTGTTTCCCTTTTTCTTTCTGTTCTGGGGAGTGAACCCAGGGGTATTGTGCCTCCTAGCTACACCCTCAACCTTTTATTTTGAAACTGGATCTTAAGCCGGGTGTGATGGCGCACACTTGTAATCTCAGCATCTGGGAGGCTGAGACTGGAGGATCCAGGTTCGAGGCCAGCCTCAGCTACTTAGTGAGGCCCTCTGCAACTTAGTGAGACTCTGTTTCAAAGTAAAGAATAAAAAAAAGGACTGGGAGTGTAGCTCGGAGGTAGAATGCCCCTGAGTTCCATCCCCAGTAACCCCCCCCCCCAAAAAAAAAAAGATCCAGTTTCTTTTTTTTTTTTTTTTCGGTACTGGAGATGGAACCCAGGGGCATTCTACCTCCGAGCTATACCCCCAGCCCTATTTTTTATTCTTTATTTTTTTGAAACAGGGTCTCACTAAGTTGCAGAGTGCCTCACTAGGTAGCTGAGGCTGGCCGAGAATCAGGATCCTCCAGTCTCAGCCTCCCAAATGCTGGGATTACAAGCATGCGCCACCACGCCCGGCTCTGAGGCTGGTCTTGAACCTGTGATCCTCCTGTCTCAACCTCACAAGTATTAGGATTACAGGTGTGTGTCACCAGTCCTGGCTGAGCCCTGATTCTTTAGGAGGAGGAGCCCAGAAGAGTTCCATACCCAACTCCCTGATTCAGCCACAAGACGGGACAACCTGTGAGAAACTGCTCTCTGCCAAGTTTCTCAAAAGAAACAGAGCCTGGTGCAATTGCAGGAAGCTAGCAAGGAGGGCAAGGCTCCCTCATTCTAATCCTCCTGGCTAGGAGGATGGCAAGGCCCCATCCTCTGGGACTGAATGTTCTCCTGGGCCCTGTTTTCTGCAGGGGGCGGTAACAGCCATGACCAAAGCTTTGGCCTTGGACGAGAGCCCGTATGGTGTCAGAGTCAACTGGTGAGCAGCTTCAAGTGGACCAAGAGCCTCCTGGGGGAGGGGACTGGGAAGACTGGAGATTTGCCCAAGAGGCAGCGTTTGGAACAGATTTCTCCCTTCCCCCAGCATCTCCCCAGGAAACATCTGGACTCCACTGTGGGAAGAGCTGGCAGCCTTAACACCAGACCCCACAGCCACAATCCTGCAGGGCACCTTGGCCCAGGTAGGAGGGGGGCCAGATCCAGGTGGAATGGAGGAGGCTTGGGATGTGTGGCCACTAGGTAGGGGATCCCCTTGACCTCCTTTCTCCCCTTTTTCTCCCCAGCCTCTGGGCCGGATGGGCCAGCCAGCTGAGGTGGGGGCTGCAGCCGTGTTCCTGGCCTTCGAAGCCAACTTCTGCACAGGCATTGATCTTCCTGTGTCCGGGGGTGCAGAGCTAGGGTATGGGTGCAAGGTTAGCCGTGGTGCCCCTGTGGTCCTCCCCACTCTCCCTTCCTGATTTCCCACATTTCTACTTGGCCCTCCCTGCCTAGTTTTTCCCAGCCCCAAACTGCAACCCTTCCCATCTCCCTTCCAGGTGCAGGCCCCTAGCCCCTTAGACCCTAAGCCCACTTACAAATGTACCAGATCATCCTGCAGGTTCCATAAAAGCAATTCGCAGTCAGGAGAAAACCATTATATTTTATTTCCTGCCTTTTATACAAATCAAGCCTTGCCAAGATTGTACCCCTTTTCCCCAGCTGTGCCCATCAAGTGGCAGAGGGACTGCAGCTCCGTGAGGGCCTTGCAGCAGGTGCCTGGTGTTGCTAAGGAATGCCAGGTAGAGCAGTTGGGCCTCACCTGGGCGCTAATTAAAAGGCCCACAGGGGAGAGTCAATTGAGCTCTAATTAGGAGCTAATGGGGAAGAAGCAAAAGGCCTCCTCTTTATTCTTGACCCTTAGGGGAAAGGAGTTTTTACCTCCTTGCCAGTGGAGCAGGAAACTGGATGTCAAGAAAAGTCCTGAGGGAAGAGGGGGTTGAGATATCTGGGTCAGAGGGAGAAAGGGCTGGGGCCGGGACTCCTGGGTTTGGGGGACGGGAGGACAGAGCGCGCTGGGGCAATAGCTGCTGCAACCCCGCAGGTGGAGGGGTGGAGCCGTAAACCTGCTGCGGATTGGCCGTGGCTGGGGTGTGCGGCAGTCACTGATTGGCCGAGGCGGCTGCCTGTGAACACCGCCCCCACAGCCCCGGGCTAGATAATGGAGGAGGCGTAACGGGCGGAAAAAACTGCCACACGTGCGGGGGGCAGGCTCGTGATTTGGCAGCCCTAGCCTGCAGCTGTTTGAGGTGGGGGGGTAGGAGGTTAGCGACGCTGGGAAAGGACTTGGACGATAATGTGGGAGTTGAATTTTGGGGGAAATTTCCCCAAATTATGAAGACACAAGGCCTAGGAACCGGAGTGTGTAGTACTAGGGATTGAAACCCAGGGGTGTCTACCTCTGAGCCATATCCCCAGCCCTATTTTACTTATTTTTGTGGCACTGGGGATTGAACCCAGGGTATTTTACCCTTCCCCCAACACACCAGCTACAATCCCAATCCCTACTTTTTATTCTTTATTTTGAAACAGGGCCTCTCTAAGTGGCAGAGGGCCTCCCTAAGTAGCTGAGGCTTGCTGAGAACCTGCCATCCTCCTGTCCCAGCCTCCCAAGATCTGGGATTACAGGTGTGCATCATCATGCCCTGCTGAAACCCGATTTTTAGGACAGAGATGGGATTTTGGTGTTATAGTAACCAAAGTAGGAGTTCGGGGGACCTCTGATCACGAAACGTTTTGGGGGCACAGCAATCAAGAATCCTGATCTAGGGGTCGCTGCCACAGGTTTGAACCATGTGGGGGAGGTTTGGAGGAATCCTGAAGGGCTATGATTGGCTAACTCTGCCTTTGGGTACTGAAATTGGGGAGATGCTCATGAAGCCCTCCACTGGGGACTGTTTTTAGAGGTTCACTGATGAGTGAGTGATTGTGTTTTTGGTTTCCCTGATTAAAGAGACTGCATGGAGGCATGGCAAACCCCGTGTGCTTTTATCTCGAAGAATTTAAAGGGGGGGGGGCATATGCTTGTAATCCCAGTATTTAGGAGGCTGAGAGGATCGCAGATTCAAGGCTAACCTCAGCAATTTAGCAAGGCTCTCTGCAAATTAGGCCCTGTTTCAAAATAAAATATAAAAAATTGGGCCGGGCGTGGTGGCGCACGCTTGTAATCCCAGCATTCGGGAGGCTGAGACCGGAGGATCCGGGTTCAGTTACCTAGTGAGGCACTCCGCAACTTAGTGAGACTCGGTTTCAAAATAAAGAATTAAAAATAGGGCTTGGGGGTATAGCTCGGAGGTAGAACGCCCCTGAGTTCAATCCCCAGTACCGAAAAAAAAAAAAAAAAAAAAAAAAAAATTGGGCTGTGGGTGTAACTCAGAAGTAGAATGCCCCAGGGTTCAATCCCTAGTAACATACACACACACACACACACACACACACACACGCACACACTCACACAAGAGCATCCTGGCGGGACAGTAGCCTGTAATCCCAGAATTTGGGAGACTAAAATAGGAGGATCAGCCGGGGGTGGTGGTGCACGCTTGTAATCCCAGCATTTGGGAGGCTGAGACTGGAGGATCCGGATTCGGAGCCAGCCTCAGCTGCTTAGTGAGGCACTCCGAAATTTAGTGAGACCCTGTTTCAAAGTAAAGGATAAAAAAATAGGGCTGGGGCTGTAGCTCGGAGGTAGAATGCCCCCAGGTTCCATCCCCAGTACCACAATAAAATAAAATAAAATAGGAGGATCAAAGATTTGAGGTCAGCCTCTGCAACTTAGGGAGACCCTATTTCAAAATTTAAAAAAATAATGGCTAGGTGTATTGCTCAGAGGTAGATTGCCCCTGGGTTCTATCCCCAGTTAAAAAAAAAAAAAAAAAAAGTTAAAACATCTTTTCCTGGGTAAGAAAAACTAGATGCAAACAAGAAAATATTCAGACTGCAGAGTGAGGCTACTCCTTTATCCCATCTATCCCTCTCAAATCAGCTTTTTCTTTTCATAAAGGGATCGTATAGACAGTGTTCTGCTCCTTGCCTTTGCCATTCTTACCTAGGGCGGCTTATCCTGGCCAGCACTCCACGACAGTCCCTATAAAAATGCATTTTCGCCGGGTGTGGTGGCACAGGCTTGTAATCTCAGCATTTGGGAGGCTGAGACAGGAGGATCTGGGTTCTCCGCCAGCCTCAGCTACCTAGTGAGGCACTCCACAACTTAGTGAGACCCTGTTTCAAAATAAAGAATAAAAAATAGGGCTGGGGGTGTAGCTCGGAGGTAGAATGCCCCTGAGTTCAATCCCCAGTACTGCAAAAATAAATAAATAAATAAATATTAAAAAATAAATAAAATAAAAATGCATTTTCAAAAACCCCTGCATGCC
>PVLC010012360.1:5000-44502 GCA_004027655.1 Graphiurus murinus
GTCAAAATCTGTCTCATCTACAACATTCTTTATAATAGTTTACCTGGTTTATGCTTGTACATTTCCAAGGATAGAAAATTGCTGGCCCTGCAAAGAGCTTGTTACAATGCTAGAATGTATTATTTCTGCATACTATTTATAGACATTTAGTACTAATCTCTTCTATATTCTCATGTACATCATTTCAGCCTAGAAGGTGCTAAACTATATTCCCAAGATTTCCTTGCAACTGAAGGCCTAGACATGACATAAATTTTACTGACGACGTGAGTTTGCATCATCTTTGAAGGGAGATTGAAGGAGCCTGTGGCCTGTGGATCCTACTTATCAGTGCTAGCCAGAAGGGATGTGATTTTCCAATGACAGTGTCCAGGGTTCATTTTCCAGTCTTTTGGATGTCAGTGTTAGTGGGTGTAGTGACAGTTTATTAACCTGTCTCTGGCCTCTGTGCTGCTGATTTGGGTATCTGTTCTCCAGCTTGGCAGGATTCATTGGCTACTGTCCTGTGGGTGGAGAGCTACAGAGCTAGGCCAGTGTCACTCCAGTTGTGAGCTCTAGGGTTGCACTTTCCTTAGGAGACCAGTTCTTTGGTGTTCTGCAGATATTCTAAGAGTCTGGCTGGCAGCCTGCTCCTTCAGCCCTTCCAACAACATTATAATTCCAGTACTTAATTCTCTCTGCTAACTCTCTTTCATTTTATGAGCAAACTAAGGTCCAGGGAGGGAAATGACTTGCACAGAATCATAGTTTGCTAGTGGCAGTGCTAGGACAGTAATCTAGGTGCTCTAACTCCCAGTCGAATTCTTTTCTACTTGAGCGTATGTCTCTAAGGAAGATAGAACTTATGCAGGACTTCATGTATCACTTTGCAAATGTGAATGCTGTGTGTGTGTGTGTGTGTGTGTGTGCTAGGTCTGCTCCTAGAACATACATATGAAACAGGGCATGATAAGAAGCGAGTTTGAGTTTGCATGAATACATGTTTGTACTCAGTGCTTTGATATGTCAGTTACTACATGTAAACAAAGAATTAACCTCTGTCATCTTCTCTAACATAAAATTCCTCGACATATGTACAATTGTTATGCATTAATCCATTTTTTAAAAAGCACCTAAGGAGATGGAAATGCTAACTATCCTATTTCGATCATTATGCCCTTATGTATATATTGAATTATCACACTATACTCCATAAATTTGTATAATTAAAATAATAGTTAATAAAAGTAAATAAAATTAAATAGCTTAGGAAAAATTTAAAAATTCTATAATGATATAGCATTCATACCTCAACATCTTAGAATAATGCATATATCAACTGATGTTCTTTTTATGCAAATACTAGGATGGCAAAGAGAGAATGGAATGGAAGTGGAGTTTGAGTCCAAAGGGATGCAAGAGAAAAAATGAAAGAGATAAAATGTCACAATGACCTTTAGCATCTAGTTCAACACCTTCTCTTGACCTGCCTTAGTCTCCCCAAGGCAAAATTGATAGATGATATCAAGCTTCCATGCTATCTCAATAGATTATGCAAAGAAGTTCCCATCTCTTGTAATTAAATACAGTTCTATGGGACACCTGGCTTACTTTATTCCAGAAAAGGTTGACAGGTATTGCAGGTGAGAGGGAGAGAAGGGGCATGGATTAACATAAGAAAGAGGACACAAAACATGTTGGGAGAAAATGATTCCATTAATATTCTTTCCAAGTATTTTTTCTCATCTATTCTTACCAAGAATCTATTATGTGAAGACATGATAAACAAAGATCTTATCTGAGTCTTTAGTCAGTAACTTACAGAAATCAAAACTTTCTAGCAACTCTCTAAAATGCCTACTAACCCTAACCAACAAGGAAATCTGACTGGCTGGGCAAGAATATTTCTAGGTGAACCCATGATGGCCCCTATTGACCACAGCTTATTTTCTGATGTACTCATAAAGTCTTTGTTCAATTATTCCATATAGAATCTGGCCTGAAACCAACCACAAAATATCAGTGGATGATTTGCCAGGTATTTTATTTTGTAAAATTAGAC
This sequence comes from Graphiurus murinus, assembly GCA_004027655.1. NCBI lineage: Eukaryota > Metazoa > Chordata > Mammalia > Rodentia > Gliridae > Graphiurus > Graphiurus murinus. Next base: position 7,042 of record PVLC010012360.1, read on the forward strand.
AATTATCTGCTCTCTATCTTTTGCCATTTTTAAATCTTCTGTGACTGTCAAAGTTTCCTTAGTGGGGATCAATAATCTAATTTGCTGGTCTTCTCAGTACCCTGATTTATAGTTGAGTAATTAATAAAACACGTATTTATTGAGAACTTTGTCCTCTGGTAGGCACTGAGGTGTCAAGAGTGAGGAGAATATAATGCTTGTGCTCAAAACTTTGCCCTTCTAGCTGAGGAGTAATTAACTACAATAAATCGTGGTGTTACAACAGGGTAGCCTAGAGTGTCATGGATGCCTACAGCAGATGGACGCTCTTGTAGTATCAGTGGTGGAGTGGTGTAGGCCGGACCCCATGTGAAGCACCAAGCAGGTCTTTTATATCCTTCTGGATTACTTTAGACTTCAATATCCTTCATCGAAGCACAAGTTCCACTTTATTTTCAAACTATTATGCTTTAAAGAAGAGAACAGTGAAATTCTCAGTGTTATTTTTTTCTCATCTTATCCTGTACTGTCTTACTTGGTAGTCTACCAAGCTTTCATCTTCTTGCTCTGAATACAGTTCAGTTCTACCATTTCCTTCTTTGGGGCATTTTTAAAAAGTCTTTCTCATTTAGATAATCTAACATTCTCAGCATTTGATAATGGTCTGAGCCATTCTTCTGTAATCAGATATTCAAAGATTTCTTCCCGAGAGCATCAGCCAGGTAGGGTCGGTTATTTTTCAGGAAATGAAACACTCTTTCCTCAAGCCACTGACATTCCATGAGGACAGAAGACAAAATGAAGTAAATGATTAAAATACATATCATTACAGATACCAGAAATGGCTCTGTAGAACAAGTTGGGAAGGGATGGAGATGTCATAGATGGTGTTTGCAATTTTAAACAAAGGGAATTGATTACTTGACATTTGAGAATGACCTGGAGGAGATAAATTATTCTATTCATCTTTTTAATTTTAATTTTTGTTTTGTTATTCTTTTATCTTTTATATATAAACGAGAAAAAATAAAAATACATGTTTACAAAACCTTATTGTGGAAAGCAATAGGAAATACACATGAAGAAAAGGAATATCAAAAACACCTATATTTCTACCATATACCTTGGTATATGTCTGTGTCTACATTCACAAATATGTGTTTCAAATGTCTCTGTCTCTCTCTCTCTTGTGCCAGGAACTGAACCCAGGGCTTTGCAATTACTAAGCACCCACTCTACCAGTGAGCTACATCTTAGCTCAAGTATGCTCTTTTATTAACCTGTGTTTTTCACTGACATTATGTCATGAACATCCACAACCTCATTTTCAATGATTAAATTAATCTCTCATTTTTTTTCTATTTTTTTAATTGGTGCATTGTAATCATACATCTTTGTTAGGTACAAACTGGTAAAGGCATACATGCACACATATCTCATTTAACCCTTCCCCAATTCCCACCCTACTCCCTCACCCTCCTTCCTTCTCAAGTTCAGTTTACTGATCGACTTTGATATGTTTGTGAAAGTACATCATGTGCATTAGGGTGTCCCCCCCATCACCTTCAGTTAAATCACCTTCTTTGCTCATCTAAGGAATCTCTCATTGTTATATATTAAAAATAACCCTCAGAAAAGCAGCCTTGTAACTAAGTCCTTGAATGTATTCACCACAATATATTTTCTTAGATCTGAAATAGAATAATTGAAATAAATGTATATATTTCAACAACTGACATACACTGTTTGTTTGTTTGGTACTGCAGACTGAACCTAGGGACATTCTACCTCCCAGCTATATATACCCCCAACCCTTTTTATTTTGAAATAGGTTCTCATTAGGTTGGTAAGGCTGGTCTTTTTTTAAAATATCTTTTATTGGTGCATTATAATCATACATCTTTGTTAGGTATAAGCTGGTAGAGGCATACATGCACACATCTCTCATTTAACCCTTCTCCAATTCCTGCCCTATTCCCTCACCCTCTGTCCTTCTCATATTCAGTTTAGTGATTGACTTTGATATGTTTGTGAATGCACATCATGTGCATTAAGGTGCTTCCCTCTCCTTCGCCTCCCTTCACCTTCAGTTAGGTCGCCTTCTCTGCTCATCAAAGGTTTATCTTTCTTCATCTAGAGTCCCTCTTATGACCCACTTTCTTCCTTGCTTCCACATATTAGGGAGAGCATACAATTTTTTACAATTTTTGACTGACTAATCTCACTTAACATAATGTTTTTCAGTTTCATCCATTTCCCTGCATATGACATGATTTTGTTCTTTATGACTGAGTAAAATTCCATTGTGTACATATCCCATAGTTTTGTGATCCATTCATCTATTTATGGACATCTTAACTGGTTCCATAATATGGCAATTGTGAATTGTGCAGCTATAAACAGATACACATGCATCAGTCTGGTAGTCTGGTTTCCATTCTTTTGGGTAGATACCCAGAAGTGGTATTGCTGGATCATATGGTAGATTCATTCCCATTCATCTGAGGATTGAGGCTGTCTTTAACCTATGATCTTCCTGTCTCAGCTTTCCAAGTACTGGGATTATAGACATGCACCACCACATCCAGCTCTGACATATACTTTTAAAATTGCTTTCAGAGATGAAAGAGCTCAGAGTTGGAGAGTGGTGCTGAGGTACAGCCTCAGATAAACATGGACACAGGGGTCTGGAGTTCCAAACCATGGTAGATTTAGGCCCTTGGGTGTTCTTGTTCTAAACCAAGGGCGTGGCTGGAGGCAGAGACATAAATGTACATATCTGAAGAAGCCCAGACAAATAACTAGAATTAGGAAGGAATAAATAGTTTTTTAAATTAATTAACTAATTAATTAATTTATTTATTTGTAACCTTCTTACTGTGAGCAAGGTGCTTTTGCTTTCAGGAGGATGCTTTTCAAGCTTTTAGAAGATAGATATAATGATCATTATAGTTGACTTATATATTTATAACTATAGATGTGCCTGACAGTCAAAAATCATGTTAAAACACTTTACTTGAATTAAATTGTTTCTCTTAAACAAATATAATTTCAAATATATTTAGCTTTGTGGCATCCTTTAAAAAAAAGATTATTATTTGAGAATTCCTTTGCCATAAAGATGTGAGTGGATTGAGCCTGATAAGGCTTAAGAATGTCAGATTTAGGAAGCTTATAAGAAGCAAGTCCTATAGTCCTTAAAATTACATACCAAAGCTACCTGAAATGGTAGCTTTGAGAAATATAATGCTTCTGTCTCTTCTTTCCTGTCTCTGGTGTCCACTGAGCAGAAGTATGATGCGGAGGCCTAGGTGGGAGGCAGTATGTTGTCATGGTCACCACTGATGAATTCCTATTTCTGAGGACCTCAAAAACAGGAAACTGACAAACTGGAATGAACATCTTAAAAATGATATTTTGTAAGTGTCCTTAAAGTTAAAGATGCTTTTAGCTTTGTCCGAGGGTTATATGTGAAATTACCTCCAGTTAATTTTTTAAAATTTTAATCATTCTATACAGGACTTCCTTCACCTCCTCCCTACCTCTGCCATCTAAAAGCTTTAAACTGCTTCTTTGGGAGCCAAGTAAAGAGTAGTGGATTTCCTATGGACACAATAAAAGACACCCCCCCCCCAGTCTGTACTCTGCTTTGTAGGGATTTGACCAGCAACACCATATTGAAATATGTTCCCTTCTGACTCTGCTGTGTTACTGTGGAACAAACCTTTGTATCAGAGAAAACTACATTCAAATATACATTCACCATTTACTAAAATGGTATATTACTTAATTTCTCGGAATCCCTATTTCCCCCAAATAACCTGGGGAATGTGAATAATACTATTTATCTGGTAATACTATTGGAAGAATGAAAATAAATTGTTGTACAAAACCTCTGTCTCACAATACCTTTCTTCCTATTCTGACAAGAAAGACTCATATGACATAAACATAGGAAGACATTAAGGCATATATTTTCTTCAGTTTCAGAACATTTTTTTACTAAAGAATGTTCTTGTCATTTAAGATCTAGCCCCAAAGCATCAGTTTTCCCCTTTACAGTAACATATCAATTGTAAAGCTTTTAGAATTTTATTCTAGTGATATGGATTTGATAACTATTATAAGTGCTGAGAAAAATATTAACTTAGACAATTTTGAGGTTTTAAAATAGCTAAATTGCAATGAAAAAATGCAGCGATGCAAAGATAATGTAGCCATTGCTAACTAACATTATAATCTGATTTTCTACCTATGATAATTAAAATAATAGTGCTGTTAGTAAAATTGCCTTGTTTTTCAGATAAGTAAAATTATAAGGAGTCAAGAATTAAGAGGCATGAAACTGAATGACCTGAGGAGCTAAATTTGAATATAAAAATTGGAAAGAAGTAACCAATAATGACCTGTTATTAATGATTTCTGCATGTATGTGTGTGTGTGTGTGTATAATCATGAACCCCTCTTGTTTATATAGATGTTTATATTCAAAGTAGTAGAGTCTAGTTTGTAGGGCCAGTCTGGCTTCTAAACTCAGTTTTACCATCTGTTGAACATGTGACCTTAGTGAGATTCCTTTTTTTTGTATTGGGGATTGAACCTAAGGATGGTGTTCTACTTCCAAACTACACTTCTGGCCCATTTTATATTTTATTTTGAAACAGGATCTTGCTAAATTGCTGAGGTCCTTGCTTAGTTGCTAAGGCTAGCTTTGACACTGTGATCCTCCTGTCTCAGTCTCCCAAATATTGGGATTATAGGTGTTCACAACCAGGTTGGGTTCAGTGAGATTACTTTAACTTGCTGAGTTACAGTTTCTTCCCCTATAAAGTAGGATTGCTAATCAAATATAACCTCCAAAGGGTTTGAGAAATATAAATGAGATATACAAATGAAGAGACTAGGACACAGAAAATACTCCAAAATAGAATTGTTGTTATTATTGAGGTATAAACAGAGGCCAATGCTAGGGACCTGACTGCTAACTTCAGCTCTGACACAGACTTCCCTAACAACTCTTACAATTTGTTTTCCCTTTAGAACCTCTGTTTCTTCAAAGGAAAAATACAAGGGTTGGTCAAGATAGCGTGGAAACTGCCTTCCAGCTCCACATGTGGTCCTATAGCACAAGAAATGCTTGCTTTTCTTTGTTTTTACATTGAAGTGGTTAGGTAATATTACTGAAATTTGGATCTGTGAAGGTGAGCTTTTCTCTCTGTATTATTGGTTTCTTTTTGACTGTATATATTTGTGTGTTCATCCATTGCTTCAGAGAGAAAAGTATGGAGCTATCAATTATAAACCACACAATAACAATTCTAATCATAAAACATCTGGAAAAACCATTGGAGACTTAACAATTCCTTATTATTTCAGGAAACTAAAAAAGAAAAGGTTTTGGATTCATCATATCAGGTAGTAAAATCTGTGCAGAAAGTGATAGATGTATACTCTTGATAATGCGGAAGCCATGGAGCTTTGTCTCCACTCTGCGACCTGCTCATCTGATAATTTTCATGCTTTTAGTTTTGGAGGGTTGTTATCTTCCCTTTCAGTAGGACATAGGGTCTGTGGGTCATGGGATCCCTACAGTAAGCAGGGGAACTTGAAACAAACCTCCTAGTAGAAGGCAGGCTTTCTATGAAGGAATTGTTTTGTTTCACTTATTTCCCCTTAATGTTAAATAACTGCTCTTAGAAACTTCTTTCTTTGAAGTTTGTAAATATGAATGAAATGAAATGAAAAGAATGAATCAACACTTCCTGAACATTGTACTAACTCTTTGATGAACATAATCTCATTAAATACTCAAGTATTTAAATAATATAAAAAACATGGAGCTTTTGCCCAAGAAAAGGTAGTGATTAAATTAAATATGTTATATGGGTAAATCGACTGTGATTTTATAGTCTCTAATGAGAGAAAGGAACCTTCAGACACAGTCAAGATTGCTGTCTGTGTGTGTGTGTGTGTTTGTATGTGTGTGTGACAGAGAGAGAGAGAGAGAGAGAGAGAGAGAGAGAGAGAGAGAGAGAGAGAGATTCTCTCCAGAGTTATTCCTTCTTCCTGTTTCATCAGAAAATATAGTAGCTATTATTATTATTATTATTATTATTATTATTATTATTATTGTTATTATCTTGTTCATGCATGGTCAACTTTATTGATTTCAAATTATAAAAGATCCAAATCTAGATAATAATATCTGTTTTGGGGGGCCCATGGGTTAATATGAAGCGCACTAATATGTCTATATATCCTCTTCATCTGCATAGAGGAACTTTGGTAATGTATTCTATCTTTTATCTCATTCCTCCTTGAAATTTATTTACTCAAAATAGAGAAAAGTAGGTCACTTCTCTGTGCCTTAGTTTCCACATCTGTAAAGTCAGAATTGTAGGAATAGCCCCATAGGGGTTACTGTGCAGGTTAAATAAGTAGTATAAACAGAGCACTATACCACATGAATGTTATTGTTATTACACACACACAAATGTTATTGTTATTACACACACACACACACACACACACACACACACACACTCATACACACACACCAATATTAACTACACTTAAAAGTCTCCATACTCAGCCGGGCGTGGTGGCGCACGCTTGTAATCCCAGCATTCGGGAGGCTGAGACCAGAGGATCCGGGTTCGCGGCCAGCCTCAGCTACCTAGTGAGGTACTCTGCAACTTAGTGAGACTCGGTTTCAAAATAAAGAATAAAAAATAGGGCTGGGGGTATAGCTCGGAGGTAGAATGCCCCTGAGTTCAATCCCCAGTACCGCAAAAAAAAAAAAAAAAAAAAAAAAAAAGTCTCCATACTCTCATCAGGGTCTACAGGATCACAGTCTCACTTAAGCACATAGCACATTAAATGCAATCACTACCTTTTCTTGGGCAAAGACTTTGTGTTTTTTATGTTATCTGGAATACTGATGTATTTAATAAGATTATGTTGACCAAAGAGTTAGCACAGTGTTCAGTGAATATTGCCCATTCTTTCTATCTCATCTTCAAGGTTCAAAGAAAGATTTACTTTAAGTATATATTAGTAGATTAAAGGTATGAAACTATTGCAAAAATTTTCTTCTTAGGTGAATGAGTTTTGTCTGAAGCAACCTTGAGAGCTACATAAATTCACATTGTTTACCCTCATTACCTTTCGTACCATTGTGGTTTTTATCTGCCTACTCCAATGTCTGTCTTGAAGGCAGAATAGTAATGTCACTTTACATAAGGGAAATTTTAGATGAGACTAAATTAGGAACCTTGAAATGGAAGATTATCTTGGATTATGTAGGTGGGACCAAAGTAATATTAAGGGTCCACAAAGGGGAGGCGGGAAGATCTGAGTCGGAGAAAGGCTTGAACATTTGAAGATGGAGGAAGGGACCATGAGCTAACTACTGTAAGTGGTCTCTAGTAGCTGGAAAACGGAAGATAATCAATTTTCATTTGGAGCATGTAGAAGAAAAAGAGGTCTGCTCTGTTTGGTTTTTAAGACTTCTGATCTCCAGAGCTAAAAAATAATAAATTTGTGTTGTTTTTATACCATGAAGTGTCTGGCTCTTTGTTACAGCAGCAAAAGAAAACTAATACACTATGGTAATATCTTTGTTCACTTGTTTAGAGAGGGATATTTTAGAGGTTCTTAAAGTATATTATGGTCAATAATTAAATTTTGTGGGCCATTTAGTGTCTCAGAAGATTTTGTTCTTACAATTATAACCTTTTCATCTTCTCTAGGGCAGTTTTATGAAGCTATTTATTTTTTCAATGACAGGACATGTTTAAAAGTCTTTTCCCCGAGGCATAAAATGGTCTCATGTGTTCCTATTTATGGACATTTTATGGTCTGAAGTGTCCCTATTTCCCTATAATACTAAAGTAAAAATTTACATCTCCTAGAAATAATATATTTTTACTGGTCTCCAGAGATGAGCTCAAAGAATACTCTGCTTTGGAAAGGAACAGTAGCCTATGATAAAGTAGAAGAATGCTTTTCTGTGGATCTTTCCTTTTGGATTTCTTCCCAGGGCTCATTCTTCCCTGTATGCTGAAAAGTAAATAAGCCACCCATTTTGTTGGCAGGGAAGTGGAGGGCGTCCATGTAGCATTTGAAGTACATTCTTAAATGATGGCTGTTGTGGAAATGTAGCCCTGTGACACTGTGGTCTAGTTACCACCTATATTTAGCTACCAGGCTACCTAGATACATGGGGAGTTTTAATTTAATACATGTAATTCATAATTCTGCATTAGTTTTTTGAACAGGACAAAAGTCATATATATTGCTGCTTAAACCAAAGCTACTGAAACAGAAAATCTGGTGATATACCCCTCCCCAGTTTCTTCTACTTTTAAAATTTCATAACAAGTCTTTTTTCTCCTTTCTCTCATTTTTGATCTCATGTTATCAACAAACATGGAGTTATTTTTGAAGTCTTGACCTTGGTCTGTTCAGGATTACAAGCTTGTGTGTGTGTCAGACTGAACCCAGGGTCATTCTAACTCTGAGCTATACCCTAGCCCTTTTTTATTTTTTTGCTTTGAAGCAATCTCAGTAGGATTCTGTGCATCTATGTTGCTGAGGCGGTCGGTCCTCAAACCTGTGATTCTCCCATTTTAGTCTAACAAGCACTAGAATTGCAGGTGTGCACCACCATGCCAGGCTACAAGCTCACATTCTTATGCAGGTACTACCAATAGGCAACAGAGTTATGGTTAGATGTCAGGCAGTAGCTAGTGAGTGGTGAACTGGAGTCTATAGACCATCCCAAAAGGATTAGCTGCTCCCCAGAGCCAATCAATTTTTGGATGTTGAAAGAGTATTGCCAGGCATTCTGATTTTTTAAAAGAGAAGCCAGAATTCTGTATTTTCATTTGATATCTCTATAGACTAGTAGTTTGTGTTTATAATATTATAAACTGGTATTAATTTATAGTATTTCTATTTTATATTTTCTGTAACTATATAATATTTTTTAAAAAATATTTTCTTAGTGCATTGCAATTATACATGGTAGAGAAGTGATTCACATTTTTCCTTCCTGGGACTTCACTTACCTATTCTTGGAGAATGAGAGGGTAGTATGGCAGTCCCTAGAAATGACTGTTAAAGAGAATACAGGAATATCAAAGGATAATTCATTAGAAAAATATAACTAAGCCAGGTGTGGTTGGGCACACTTGTAATCCCAGTACTTGGGAGGCTGAGACAGGAAGATCCCAGATTTGCAGCCAGCCTCAGCTACCTAGTGAGGCACTCTGCAACTTAGTGAGACCCTGTTTCAAAATAAAGAATAAAAAAATGGGACTAGGGGTGGAGCTTGGAGGTAGATGGTTGGGGAGACTCTCCCCAAGATAAAGACATGTGAACAAAGGCACAGAAATAGGAGAGGGCACTACACTTTAGAAGAACCCAAAGATACTCAGTCTGGCTAGAATTCAGCATGAGAAAGAGAGAATCATAAAGAAATGATCTTTCAGAGGCAGGTACCAAAATGGGACCAACCTTCAGCACTGTGATGAAGTTTAGTTTTAACATGACATAGTTAGGGCTCCATCCAGTTCTCTTCTCTCTAAAGCTCACTATTCTTCTCCAGTGCCAAGAATTCTCTAATTTATTTGTTTTGCTCAAGGCAAAAACATAATTTTATACAACATGATTATCATGTAATTGTGAGCAAGAGATGCTAGGTTTTGAGGTGTGAGGCAATCTGAGAAATCCTATTTCTGGAGCCAGAGATCTCTCTGGAGATGGGGGCTCAGTAATTGGACTGGGTTGAACTCAAACTGTCTTGGAGGATCTGTTGCAAAAAATGCAGAAGAGCTCTCCCTGAGAGGAAGAACCCACTTAAGCATATTAGCTTTCATGCTCTTCCCTAAGGCCATTAAAGAATGGGTGTAGGAATATAAATTCTATGATGGTACCTGTGGTTCTGGATTTATGCTTGGCATGGCTTGCTGAAAACACCTACATATATATTAACTATAGCACTGAGAGAAGGCTGGTACACAGAAGCAGTTTTGACCTATTTCTTAAGACAAAAGAGAGTGACTTCCAGCCTTTGCAATGCCCAGATATCTGTGGGGGAAAAATGAGGGAAATAACTTATTAGATGACTATCTGATAGATATAACTTAGGTCAAGAAGCAGTTTGGTCATGTAGAAGTGAATCATCCTATTATTAAAATGGGTAATTTTTGCAATTTTTACAAATTCAAGATACATTTGTATAACCGTATCCTAATGGATATTTTCTGGGTATTATTCTATATTATTTCCTACTGTAATATCATTAGAAAAATTGATAAAACCAAGAGAGAAAGATAGTGCCTCTATCACTGAACAAGCTAGCTAGCTGCTCTTTTTTTTTTTTAATAAATGAGAGACATTGGGTGTAAATTTGCTTGAAATTAGCATAATTTGCTATGTTTTTATTTTCAATATGCAGGAAATAGTATACCAGGCTCTATTATGAGTCACAGAATGATTTCATTAGCATAATTGAAGCAGATGCTATTCCTTGTGATAATAGGTAAATGTGTGAAAAGATATTAAGCTTCTGTCTCTGGATTTTTCTCATGCCACAATGTGTTTGCAAGCAAACACCTTTCATAATGAAGTCCAGGAGCACACAGTAAACAGAATTAATACATTTTTAAAAATGCAGCCGAGTGAGACCTCCCCTGGGAAACACCAGGTTGGGAGATTAGTCATTTTTTTTTGCGGTTGTTGGCAAATTAGCAAGATATAATTGGAATAAATTGTTTCCTTGAGTATCTTAGTGCAATGACTACACATCTGTGAATATGTAGAATTTGTTCTAATAACTATATACAGGTTTATAATGCTTGGATTCTGAAGTATTTTAGATTTTTTTTTAAAATCTGGGAATATTTGCCTAGAATAATGAAATATCTTGAGGGTAAGACTCATGTCCAAACATGAAATCCACTTATGATTTCTATATACCTTAAACACATAGGCTGAAAACAATTTTATACAATATTTTTGGTGTGCCTATGTTTTGACTACAACTCCTCACATGACAATTGCTCCCTCACAGGGAGAAATTTTCCACTTGTGTTGTAATTTCAACATCCAAAAAGTTTCAAATATTGGAATATTTCAAATTTTCAGATTAAGAATGTTAAACATTCCTATGAAAATATACATATTTCTTTAATTAAATTGGTATGAGGTCTTTTGTCATGAATGATATTCAAACTTCTCTAAATCTGATTCTTCATCTTCAATTCCTTTTATAAATTCTTTCATCATCTATATGAAGTGTAATTGCTTTATCTCTCACCCATCTCCTGAAAAAAAGTCTTTTTGAAAAAAAATAATCATCTCAAAGAGTCTCTTAACACTTTTCCTCTTTACGATATCTATAGTTTGGTTTATATTTTTAAATGATCACTAACAATTTTTGGCTACTTTTGTGCTAGGCATTATATACATATTATTTTATCCCAATGACCCTGTAACATAGGTATTATTTTCTATTTTATGGATGGAGAAACTAAGAATTAGAGGGGTTTAAAAACATGCTCAGGGTCACATAGCTAGTAAGTAGTCAGGATTATCAGGATTTGAGCTTATGTCTGGGCTCTTAACTTGAATGCTACAGTCTCACCTAGAAACTGTAGTCTTCTGGCACCTTTAAGACTCAGGATACCTTCCTTCCTCTATTAAATCTATAAAATATGTTTGCTTTCCTGAGTGACAATGATAGTAGGTCTCAAACTTGTCCTCGTGGTGCATTTGCATTTTTCCAAGGGCGAATGATGTCTATTTTATTCATCAGCTGATAGAGCCTTTGAATGTTTTTATTTGTGATTTATTTTTTCCAATTTTGCTCATTTTATAGGGTTGTTTGTTCTTTGGTTATTAAACATAGGAGTTAATTATGTATTCTAAAAGTAAATAACTTTGTTATAATCAAATAATGTTTAGAAATATTGTCCCCCAGTCTGAGGCTTACCTATTAATTTTCTTAATAGTGTCTTTTGATGAGCAGACATTTGATATTTTGATGAGTCTAATGTATCTATTTTTCCTTTTATGGTTATTGCTTTCTATCTATCATTTAAGAAATGTTTGCCTAACTCTAGGCTACAGACATAGTGTTCTTTGCTCTATCCTAGAAGATTTATGATTTTAGCTTTTACATTTAGGTTTATGATTTGTCTCAAAATACAGATGCTTCTTGATTTATGGTGAAGTTACGTTCCCATGAACTCTTCATAAGATGAAAACATCATAAGTCAAAATGTGTTTAATACACCTTAAATATGTTCAGAAAAGCTGGGCATGGTGGAGCACACCTATAAGCCCAGTACTTGGGAGGCCAAGACTGGAGGATTGCAGGTTTGAGGCCAGCCTCAGCAACTTAGCGAGACCCTGTTTTAAAATAAAAAATAGAAAGGACTGGAGGTGTAGCTCAGTAGTAGAGCACCCCTGGGTCAATCCCTAGTATCCCAAGCAAAACAAAACAAACAAACAAACAAAAAATATTCAGAGGACTTGGCCAGCATCATCTAATAAAAAGCCTCTTTTATAATAAAGTCTTACATAATATTTTTAATTTTTAATTTTTTGGTGCTGGGAGTTGAACCCAAGGGAATTCTACCTCTGAGCTACACTCCTAGCCCTATTTTTTATTTTTTATTTTGAAACAGGTCTCACTAAGTTGTGGAGAGCCTCACTTAGTAGCTGAGGCCAAGAACTTGCGATCCTCCTGTCTCAGCCTCCCAAGTACTGGGATTACAAGTGTGCATCCCCATGCCTGTCTTTACATAAATTCATTAGATATCTGCATCCAAAAAAATGTTGGCAACAGAGTACACAGTAGAGTGTGGTTTATTTACCCTCATGATAGTGTGGCTGACTGGAAGCTGCAGCTCAATGCTGAAAAATTTAAAGTATGGTTTCTACTGAATATATATATATAGCTCTCACACCATCATAAAGTTGGAAAAAGTTGAACTATTGCAAGAACTTTTTTATTATCTGTACTTCTTTATTTATCTTGTAGAATGGAGCCCGTCATTTATTTTTTTCTCCTATATGGATACTTAGTTGTTATAACACTATTTTTCAAGAACAAATTTTTCCCCCATTTAACAATGTTAGTGATCTTGTAGAATATTAATTGACATGTGCGAACTGGTCTATTGCTTGACTCTGATCTGTTCCATTTACTTATTTATGCCTGTTATTAGGGAAATATCATACTATCTTCATTACTGAGGCTTTATGCCAAGATTTGAAACCAGGTAATAGAAGTCTTTCAGTTGTGTTCTTTCTTCCAGGATTATTTGATGAGCTATTCTATGTCTTTTGAATTTTATATTTATTTATTTGCATTTCTAATGCTCTGCATTCTTTTTTTTTTTAGCTTTCTCCAAATCATGTTATTTATTTTTCTAAGAAAGTTTATTTTATTTTTAATGTTTTAAAATAATTTATTGATGCATTGCAGTTATACCTCATAGTGAGGTTCCATGTGTTTAAAACATACCTGCACATGGCTCTTTGTGTATTTCCCTTCATATCCTCCCCACTCCCAATTTCTCCCTCTAATTCTTTCTTGTACATCTGTAGAATCCATATATTGTGATTAATTTTAGCTAAATAACTTCTGTAACAGTTTAGTTTAATTTGCTGTCAATGAGCTCTCTCACTTTCTATTGTAATTATTTTCCTTCATGTTAAAATAATTTTTCAACCCACAAATTTCTGAGCTGATAGTATTTTTTCTTTTCATTGTTTTTAGCATTCTGTTATCTCTTATGAGATATTATCCATAATTCATATATTTGGTTTTCTATTATGTAATATGTTCTTTGGCTTCTCTAAGATATCTCCTTTTTGTTTTCATCAATTTAACAATGATGACCTAGTGTGGTGGCGCACGTTTGTAATCCCAGCATTTGGGAGGCTGAGACTGGAGGATCTGGGTTCGCAGCCAGCTTCAGCTACCTAGTGTGGCCCTCCACAACTTAGGGAGACTCTGTTTCAAAATAAAGAATAAAAAATAGGCTGGGAGTATAGCTCAGAGTAGAATGCCCCTGGGTTCAATCCCCAGTACCGCAAAAAAAACCCCCAAAACCAAGCAACCAACCAACCAAACAAACAAACAAAAACAACGATGGGTCTAAGTGTGAATTTCTTTGAATTTACTTCCATTTTGGTGCATTGAACTTCAAAGTTAAAGTTTATATTTTTTAACATATTTTGGAAATTTGGTGCCACTATTTATCCAAATACTTATGTGTATGTGTGTGTGTGTGTGTTACTAGGGGTTGAACTCAAGGACATTCAGCCTCTGAGCTACACTGCCAGCCCTTTTTTATTATTTAATTTGGAAACAAGGTCTCACTAAATTGTTTAGGGTCTCATTAATTTGCTGAGGCTCGCCTTGAACCTGCAACTTTCCTGTCTCAGCTTTCCAAGTACTGGGATTACAGGCATGTGCCACCACATTCAGCTTATTCCTCACTTTTCAGAGAATTTTACAGCTCTAAAATTCATTCTCTGACTCTTTTGTTGTTGGTGGTGTTGTGTTTTGATGTTGTTGTTGATGTTGCTGAGATGACCCTTGAACCCGTGATCCTCCTGTCTCAGTCTCTCAAGTACTGAAATTACAGGTGTGCACTACCAAGCCCAGCACCCTCTGAGTCTTAAAGCTAGTAAGACCATCTTTCTACTGAATTTTAGATACATTTCTGATTGGGAGTGTGTATAGGCAAAAATGTCACATAAGCACAAACCATACCTAATATCCTTATTTTGAATGTTGACTTCTCTGATTTTGTCTACATTTGTCTTATATCTTTGAATATTTATTCATTTCAATGTTTTTAATGATTCATAATTACAATATGTAACAAGCTTAATCTAATACAAGTTACTCCATTATTACTGGGAGGAAAACTGTGCATATATTTTTGATATTAAAACTGTACGTTTATTTTTAGCACAAATACTGAAGCATATAATTTTCCAAAGTTCTAAAAGAATCCACTAATGATCTATATGTAAAATAGGATAATGATAAATACCTACTAAAGTAAATAGGTCCAACTGAATTGATTTGGCATATCTGATAAAATTTTGATTAAATTATCATGAAAATACCCCATAATGGATAATGGCATGTGTGTGGGCTTCTATAAACTCAAAAGATGTAGTACAAGGCACCAAGTTTAATATAATATGTTGCATTTGCCACTAATTGTAGACCTATGTCTGATGAATTAGGCTAAAAATGTTATTTTCTCTCTCTTGGGGTTATGCCTGTGAATCAAGGTACTCCTACCAGATGAACATGGTTCCTGGGTGGTAGGTATATAAGTCAGCCAACCTAAGTCTAGGGTACCAGGCCTAATTCTGTAGAGATATCAATGTTGGCAACAATTCAAAATGGAAAGATTGTAAGATTGAATCTAAAAGAATCTGGAAAGAATGACATGAACAAATAGTCCTGTCTTTTACAGTTCCTGGGATAAACAGTGGTATCATATAAGCCAAGGATTCTTTTATATACCAGGATTTCTACTGCATTAATTATGGGGAGACACAGTCTATGTTATACAGTTCAGTTGTTTTATTTTTTCCTTGACTTCAGAAGAGAGTTTCAATCAATATTGTACCTAATCAATGTGTAAGTATTACTTGCTTATGTAAATAGCTAACTGCAGTTTTAAACTTAACAAAAATTTTATAATAGCAAGAAAAGATCTATTTTTAATCATTTTGCTTCCCAACAGGATATCTAGGAACACATTATGGTGAAAAATGGGAACTTGCTGCTTGTATTAGGAAGTTAACTTCTCTGCTGATGCCCTAATTTTACTCAAGAAAGAAATTATTGAAAATTCTTTAGCACAGGCAGAGTAAATTCTCAGAAATACCTAATAGCATATACAGTCAACCCTGGGGCATTGCTAACATTTTTGTAGCATAATGTTGCCCTTAAACATGCTCTTTAATTTTCCAATTATGAATACCCATGGGGACTTCTCATAGCAAACATTGCCTCTAGAGTAAAGGTGATAAGATCCCTTTATTCTAAAGTAAATTAGAGAATCTCAACACAGTCAAAATTATTTGCTTTGTTTTAGGAATTTCAGTCTTTGTAGTTACTTCTTTATGCCTATGGGAATAAGCTAGGATATACTATGCGGGAGTCTCTCTCTGATAAATTTATACTTGCACATAGTTTCCTTGTAAAGCCTTTAGAAAACTGAAAATTAAAAAATGTTGACATCTAATTAACTTTGAAATATATATAGAAAAATAGGAATATGTTACTTAAATGATATGGAATAAATAAAATATCTAGAAGTAAGATACAACTCTATCACAACTCTTCTTTGTTCCTTCATTTAATTCTACACAAATATATAGAGAGCCCTAAAAATGTGCCAAGTACCATCCTAGATGACAGGACTAAGTCCCAGAGGTGTCACAGTCAGGAGGATACACAAATAAACAAATTATCTCAATGCGGTGTGTTGCCAGCTATCACAGAAGTCTGTGAAGCCTGTTTGGGGAGTGCTTTTGAAATAGTTGGTTTCATCTGTCAGAAAGATACAGGGGCACATTTCAAAAGGATGTAGGGGCAGATTCTAGCTTCAGGTGAATATTTACTCAAGATTGAAATAATGTCTATCACCAAGACCTTGTTTCTCCCTATATTTGATTCTGCGTATTTCTTAATGATTCCATTCTATGGCAAACTCTGTAGATCCAAAGTGAGGTTCTAACAGTTATTGAGGCTATCTACTTTCCATCTACACTGCTATAGTTTGGATTTAAAATGTCCTCCAAAGCCTCATGTATGGGCAATATAGTCAGGTTCTGAGACAGGACATGGCTGGACAGAGTGCATCCCTGGAGGAAATGGCAAGGGGCTATATCTATTTCTGGCCACTTCTATTTCTTCTTTCTCTTTCTCTCTGCTTCCCAGCCATAATGAGCTGAGGATGTTTTTCCTTCTCCACTATGCCCTAAAGCCCTGCTGTCAAGCCATTCTGTCACCATAAGCCAGCTGACCATGGACCGATCCCTGAAACCTCAGAAACCTCTGAAATCATGAGCCCTAAGTAAACCTTTCTTCCTCCAAGTTGTGCTTCTCTGGTATTTTTGGTCACAGAGATGAAAAAGCTGATAAAACATATATTGATACAGAATATTCACTTATTCTAATAGATGAAAAATACCCAGAGATTGATTCTCCAGATATCTTATTGTTCTGACTTGAATTATGTGTCTGTACTTGAATCAATCACTGTGGCCAGGAAAAACTGATAGTGAAGGACTAGGTAAAATTGAAGATGGGTGTAGGTATGAATTTCCTATTGTGAATGGCCTGGCAAATTGAGGTTTTTTGTTTTTGATTTTGTTTTTTTTTTTGTTTGTTTGTTTGTTTGTTTTAGAAAAAGAAAAGAGATAATATATACTGAGAGAGCAACCAATACACGCCCACTAAAATGTCTTCCATCTGCTGTAGAGTAATCTTATGCCTGCTCAAAGTATCCAGAACTAACTTGACTGAAAGAAGTCCAGACTCAGCAGAATTCACCTGAGACCCTCAGAAAACTGACTCTCTGTGTATATTATGGTTCCCTGCCTGCTGACACTAGCCAAATTGATGCCAGTAAGTAGACTTTCCCCTCAAAGCCAACCTAGCCACCAAGTGAGAAAATGGTTAAATCTGGATTCATTCATTCATTCATTAAGTATTCCCTGATAGTTATATTCTGTACTAGACACCATACTAGCTATTTAACAGTGCTTAGCAAGACACAGGAGGTACATTCTAGTGAAGGAGACAAGAAAGAAAATACAAAACAAGAATAAAATGTCGGTGGTTGTCAGGTGTGGTGGTGCATGCCTGTAATACCAGTACTTGGGAGGCTAAGACAGGAGAATCTCAAGTTTGAGACCAGCCTCAGCAACTTAACAAGAATCTCAGCAACCTAGTAAGACCTTGTTTCAAAACAAAACAAAACAAAACAAAATTATAAACCGGGTTGGGGATGTAGTTTGTGGATAGAATACCTCTGGATTCAATCTCTAGTAACACACACACACACACACACACACACACACACACACACACACACACACAATGTTGATGACAGAAGTAAAGAGTGCTTAGAAAGACATATGTGGGCACTTGTTCGGGAGAATTCAAGAAGCTTCCAGAAGAAGTGAAATCTGGATAACAATTGAAGGATACACATTAGCAGATGAGGAGGTGGGAGAACATTATCTTAGTAAGAGAAAACAGGTGGGTTTTTTTTGTATGGTGAGCCACTTGCTTCTATAACTGAACATCTAATGCAGATACTGATTAACTATCCAAAATCCATTCTCTGTCTCTCTTTTTTTTTAACCAAATAAGATCCAATTTTATTTCAAACTAAGTATGTGTCCCCTTGAAGATATTTAGCATCTGAGATGCCTTTTAGGTCTTTCTTAAACAAAGAAACAAAGACCAAACCAAAGGCAAAACGTACAAAGAAAGAAAAATAAAAACAAAAACAGAAAAGCAGTATTTTTAGAAGACAAACTAAGTTTTAACATTAACCAAACAGATTTTAAGAAGCTTGTCACAAAACTAACTAACCAGAATAATACTTCTCCCAATTTTTTCTCTTTACTTGAGTTTCATATTTGCTAAAATTCAGATTCCTCTGGAGAACTTTGTTTATTTTACCTGACAACTGAAATCTGTTATAAATGCTCAATTAATTAATGCTTTCAAAATTCAAATAAAAAGAACTAGGTTTTCAGTGCTTTGACTCATAAACGCAGATGATCTCTAAAGTCCATTAAATTCTTACCATTATGCTTAGTAGGCAGGTCTCCTTTCACTAATGAGGTTTAGCAAAGGCATTAAAGGTTAAGTGATTAGCTAGGGAGAGTCTGGGATAATGAAGGTGGGGATTGTTGCTGTTCTTCTTATTATAAGCTGGTATTTGCCTTAAGTCAGTGTTTCTTTGCATGGCAAATAGCATTCCTCAGAGTTTATGCAAAGATTTTTAAAGGGGTTCATTCAGTCAGAAGTCTTTGCTCCCCATAATTATTATAGCAGAATCTGGTCCCTAGTTACTTAATTATTTTCAACATATGTATGTAACCATAATGATATATTATAAAAGAAAAGGCTACTCATGGTCCTTATTTTATTAACAGGAATATGACTTCTGATATATAGAAGGTTCATTTATTTTCCTGGATGCCATGATTTGGTTGGATATCAAAGTGGAAATTACTCTGCATGGTAGTGGGAAAATTTGAATCTATATCAGCAAGCTTGGGTGAGAGGAGAGAAGTCCATAAGTAGATGACACATCACACATTCTGCCATATGACTGTAAAGAGAGTCTACTGCCACAGCTCCTTAATAGCTGGATCTTGAGCAAGGATCGGTCCACTGGAGTCCTGCAAGGCAGACGATTCCGAAAGAAGGAATGCGTGGCATATCCCACTTTGCATTAGGTTATATTCTGGAAATTTGGGGTGCTTTGGGTTTTGCTTTCACATTAATTACAAAGGAAAATTTCTTAGAAACAGAAGGTAGACGGACGGATTATGATTCCTCAATATTAGCTGAAAAAACAGTACCTCAAGACAACCCATAAGAAATTCATTAACCACATACAAACATTAGTCAGGAAATGGGCTTTGCAAGCTTAGTTACTAAACAGCCTTATGTTCCCTCTCAGCACACAGGTATAGAAACAAAATAAATAAGCCAAAGAGATTTAGGTCTACTATTTTATCTATGAGTAAAGAAGGCTTTAAGACAGATAGTCTTTGTCCACTTCCACCTTGTCTCCCTAGAATTTCACTGGATAAATTAACTCTCTAGCTGCCTGATAAAAACATTAAAACACTGCATAAAGGAGCTAAACAAATAGTAAAGATTTAAATTAATGAATAGAGGCTATTCGTTAACCTTTAACATTGTGTTGTACCAAAATAATCTTTATATATATGTATTGTATTTTGTAACATTTACTGTTTTCTTAACCCCTTAAATGTCATGGGAAATGGATTTTCTAGTTAAAGATGTACCTACTCAACCTTTAGAAAAATAAGACTGTAAAAATTCCTATTCTATATGCATCACTGCAAAAAAGATAGTATAAAACACAGCTACTAATAAGCAATAAACAGATATGCTTCTACACTGCATGCAGTGTGAGCATATTCTCGTGACTTCATCTCAATCCACACCTATTGAAGGACCCCCAACCCCACTGCCTGGAGGGCTGGACCCCCACAGTCTACTAAGTGGGCTGGGGATATAGACTAATGATAGAGAACCACTTGCCTAGCATGCATGGGGCCCGGGATTTGATTCCCAGCACTGCCAAAAAAAAAAAAAAATCTAGATGGTTGTCCCCTGAAAACATGCATGCTTGCATGATCAATGCCTTGAGGAAATCATTGTTTTAACTTCTGTCATGCACAGGAGCTGTCTCTTGCATTTTTTTTTCTCCTTCAAAGATGAACACAAATTTCCTGCCTTGCTTATGTTCATACTAACTCTTGTCTTCCTCTTTCTTTAATGGGATATTGGTGGAAAGCAAGGTTGTGGAGAAATGAAGTTTTTCACTTAACATTCTCCAGGGACAATTCTCCAGGTCCCTGGGTGTCTAGAGGTGGTTGTGGTGGTGACAGTAGAGGTGTTGGGGATCATAAGTCCCCTGGGTATCAAGCATGGGAATTAGACATGCCAGTGGGTTTCTTCATGTGAAACATCAAGTTTGGCCTCATCCTCAGTGGCTTTCCTGGTGGGTCAGTTCTGTGTTGTTTTGAGCATCGTTCCTGAAAGTCCTGCCTGTATCCTGCTGAGGAGTCCAGCTCTGAAAAAAGCCTTGTGTGTGACTTTTCTTTTTCAAATTCAACCACAGGCAAGACAAAGGCTTTACTTGCCAGACCTCAGAGAGGAAAAGTCCTCTCCCAGACCTGACCCACCAGTGACAGCCAATGTATTGTAAGAAGAATTGTGGTCAAGGACTCAGGTCACCCAGATGCTATTTCTCTTCTGTAAATCTGTATTGCTATCCCTGTGGCCTTCATTCAGATGATTCTTTTTGTGGGATCTTCCTTCTGAGGCCTCCTTATGGGTGGAATTGGGGAGAACCCAGAGACATGTTTTCCTCCTCCAACTCAGTACCTTTCTACTATCTCTTCCACTCCAACCCACTCCAACCCACTGGAGTGGAAGAGACCTTAGAAATGTACTGAGTCGGAGCAGGAAAATGTGTCTCTGGGTTCTCTCCAATTCTACCCATAAGGAGGTCTATGGTCCATGCCACATCAGGAGCCTTTGGTTTGAGGCTTCCTCAATAGTGAGATGCCCTCTGCGCGCGCACGCGCGCACAAACACACACACACACACACACACACACACACACACACACACACACACACCTATACCTATCTGCTGACCCTCCACTGAGGTGCCTTTCCTCAGGAAAGTGGAATGACATGGAGTTGTCACTGGTACTTTGTCTCTGGTCAGTCTCTTGCTTATGCTACCACACTAGGTGATTAAAGGATTCTTTGCTACTTCCATTTTGGTTTGTTGCTTTAATCTGCTGCTCTAAGACCTGGAGGCCCTGTTCCCTCTCCAGTTCAGCTGAGTTCCTGACATTGCTACTCCCTGTTACCCAATGGTTTTGTTTAAAGCGCCTTATACAGAATCTTTCCCAGTTTAAAACCCCTGGAATGGTTTCTTTTTGCTGTTCTGGACTATAGATTATGGAGATTTGTTATCTTAGAGGAGCTTCTTTGTCTTAGTGGTCAGGAAGATATGGAAGTTTGGAAAGCTGGTGACTTTGTCATGCCACGGCAAATATTTGGCAAATTAATACTGTAGTACTTTGAAAATGGATGTGGGGCTACTGAGTCTGAAGGTCTAGAGAATGAGTTAGAAAAAATATGGTAGGTGATAAATGCTACTGGCTGCTTTTAAGCAAACAGATGAAAAGAGCACAAGTCTGTGAAAGATGGCTTTTCCTGGCTGTGTCTTGAATGAATATGGAGTGCTAACCAATTGAAAAGGCCAATTGTTTCTTGTAGAGAACAAGAGATAAATTGTGATTTCAGCCTTCTTAAAAAATCTCTCATTAAGTACTTGTTGGCCAGACAATAGGAACCAACCCAGAGGCAAGATTAAATAAATTGCTTTTGGATATAAGCTTATTGTTTCAGATGTCCTTGCTAGTGGCCAAACATAGAAATCAGTGCATGTCACACAGGAATACTTCATATTAGTTACTGTTACCCTTGTTTTGTGAATGAGAAAATGGAACAGTGACTCTTATTCTGGGAATCTTGGAGTTTTTTTATAAAGGGAAAAAAAATGTTTCAACTAATGATTACTCCTAATTGGCTTTAAGATATTATAGGATTTATGGGTGATAGACAATATCTATGATGCTATTTTCTAGTTCATAATATGATAGAAGAAATAACCTCAAAGGTTAAATGTGTTTTCAAGCATCTCATCAACCTATCTAGACAGATCAACATTGCACATTTTTTTCTTAGAATATACTGTGTGGATGCTATTATAGAATTTCAAAAAGCATTAAAAAGAATGCATTGATCTGTTAGAGCTGCCATAAAAAATGCCACACAGTGATGGCTTTAATAGTAGAATTTATTTCTCATAGTTCTAGAGACTAGAAGTCTAAGCTCAAGGTATTGCCCTTCTCCTTGGTAGGTAGATGGATGCCTTCTTACTGTGTCCTCTGTGGCCTTTCCTATCTGTACATATGCCTGGTATCTCTTCCCCTTCTTATAAGGATACTAGTTACTGAACTAGACCCTTATCTTAAGAGCACGTTTAGCTTTAATTTTTTTTAAGGACTAACTCCAAATATGGTCCCAAGAGGAACACACTTTAGTCCATAGAAAAGATATTGATGAATTCTTTTGGGGACTAATAGAGTTGTAGAAAACTTTATAAAAGAGGTAAAATTTCAGTATTAAAAGATGCGGTTTGAAATGCACAAAAAGTGGTAAGAAGGGGATATATATATATATATATATATATATATATACACATATGTAAATATATATATATTCATATTGTTATCATGTTCAGGAAATGGCAAAAAGTCTGGTCTGAGTTGGCTTGTGAAAAATATACTTAAAAAATTGATAACTTTGGTAGATATTCTTACACACAATATCAGTAAAGTCTATCTGGGAAAAAACAATGACTTATTTAGACACGGATCCTCATTGACTAGGAGTCACAGGCCAGTGGTTCCCAGTGAATTACTAAAAGTGTTACTTATTTAGAGATAAAGGAAACTTGCAAAGTAATTGAGAATAAATTTTTAAAAAATGGACATGTTTGAAAAGAAAGCAAATCTCTTGATGTCATTGGTATTAGTAGTTAATAGTTTCCATTTAAAATTTAGATCTTATTTGAAACATTTTACTGTTAAAGAGAAAGATGTCTGATTCTCCACTAAACATCTAGCAACCAAAGCACTTTCTTTAGACTTCCAAGTAGTAGTTCAAAACTTAGGGACAAATTTGTCCCTCACGGGATATTTGGGTAGTTGTCATAGCTGGGGAAAGGGAGCATGCTACTAGCATCTAGTGTATACAGGTAAAAAATGCTGTTAAACATCCTCCTGTGCTCATTCTAATTATCACAACAACAACTTATATGGCCTAAATCACTAATAATGCTAAGGTTGAAAAAAACAGTGCATTTAGATCCATGGACATTCTCAATGTGTTCTAGGTCCTCTGTATTGTTGTACCTCTTAAAAATCTTCAAAAATGTATATATAAGTTAGTATACATATTATTTTTTCACTTTGTCAGCTAAGAGAACCTAGAAACAATAGCTCCACAGTAATAATGAGCACACTTAGTGCTCAGATCTAACTCCATGTTCTAATATAAGGAACTAGGGATCCTTGGAGAAATGACTGATTCTTAGACTGGAGCAGAAAATGCATGGGATGAGCCTGTAACAACTTGTAGTGCCAGAAAGTAAGAAAGCTCTCAAAATAAAATCCACAATGGTGGGATATGCCAGATACATAAGAACTAAATGAAAGAGCTCCCAATGGCCAAAGATGAAACAATCTGAGCAACTCAAATAATATTGGATTATAATGCAAAGTATAAAATAAATACATACATGAGCCCATACTAATATAAGTAAATGAATAAATAAATTAGGGAGAACAGACAAATCTTCCATGCAGAAAAATTCCAAATAATTTATGCGGATTCTCTGCCCTTGAGGAGGTAGTATATAACTTTGCACACATTAACTGTGCACAATGCATAGTGACTTCATCCCAAAAAATACAAGGTGGGAAGGGGGAACTGAAGAATAGCTTTGGAATAGAGAAAACTAATAGACACTACCCCGATAAAGTGATCAAGGGCAACACCAAGAGTGAAAAAAATCATGGTGACAGTATGTAACATTGATTGGATGTGATGAAACTAGTACTTTAGCTCGTGTCTTTTCTTCCTCAAACTCATGATTCCACTCTAATCATGAAGAAAACATTAGGCGAATCCCAAGCAAAAGACATGCTACAAAACACCTGAATGATATTCTTCACAAATTTCAAGGTTACTGACAACAAAGTAAGTATGAGACCCTGTTACAACCCAAAGGAGCCTCAGTAAAGATGATAAGTAAATCTGACTCCTTGGGCTCCTAGAACAGAAAAAAAATATTTGGCATAAATTAATAAAATCTAAATAAAATGCTAATGTTAGTTGATGAAAATACTCATATTGGTTCGTTAATAGTTAAAATGAACTATATAATAAATAATCTGACTCCATTGGTTGATATTTGACTGCTGACAACTTTTGAGTCTTACCCATTCATCTTCCTTTTCTGTTCCACAGGTAGGAAAGGAAATGAGAAAGCTTGGCTGCTCCCCCTTTGGATACTGGTGGGAAGTCCAGACCACAGAAAGCGATTTGGAACTGCTCGGAAAGACTGCCCCATGCTTCTCAAACAATGAACAGTAATAAATACTTTCATAACCTCTTGGTGTATGTGTGGCATCCTTAGAATTGAAATCCAAACCAACTTTTGAGTGGGAATCCCTCCTGTTTCTTCAGAGTGGCTATTAACATAATACTAATGTAAGACATTAGTATGTTAGTAACAGCAGAAACTGGATATGTGGTGTATAGGAATTCTCTTTTTTTGTTTGCAGTACTGGGGATTGAACTCGGGGCATTCTACCTCTGGGATACACCCCTCAGCCCTATTTTTTATTCTTTATTTTTGAAACAGGGTCTCACTAAGTTGTGGGGAGCCTCACTAAGTAGCTAAGGCTGGCTGCGAACCCGGATCCTCCGGTCTCAGCCTCCCAAGTACTGAGATTACAAGCATACACCACCACTCCCAGCTGGGAATTCTTTATCTTTAAAAATTTTCTGTTAATCTACAACTGTCCCAGGATACAGTTTGCTTGTTTGTGTATTCATTCATTTATTTTGCGGTACTAGAGATTGAACCCAAGGGCATTCTGCCTCTGAGCTACACCACCAGCCCTTTTTTTAATTTTCATTTTGCAACAGGGTCTCACTAAATTATGGAGGGCATTACTAAGTAGCAGAAGCTGGCCATGAACCTGTGATCCTCTTGTCTCAGCCTCCCAAGTACTGGGATTATAAGCGTGCAACACCACACCCAGCTTAAAGTTTATTTTTAAAAAGTCTTGTCATAGTTCAAGAGGTCATAGTTATAACTTGTTGGAGTCCATGCTGCTTGGTGGGGCTGCTTCTTGAAAAGACCATTTAATTCTGCTGGAAGATTATTGTCCTAGGTATAAGTCAGATTCATTTAAAGCCAAATTTCCCCATGAAGTGAATTAGATTTCCTTGTAATTCATTTTTATTAGGCAATGTTTTTAAGCAAGGCAGATAATAAATTTATTTTTCCTCTTTAATCCATCATAGAGATGGAGGTTTCAGAGAAATGGCTACCTCTTGCATTGGCAATGCACTTTGACATGGAATAGTAATAACCATGATTCTTGCTCAGAAAGTGTCTCAAACATATCTCAGTGAACATACTCAATTTGTGCTGTTTTTATAAAGGGCATGTGTAGCTCAGAGTAGAGGTCTAATCATCAAGCAGAATAAATTGCTTTCATGGCACATTGCTTGTATTTCTATTAGCACATATTTATTTGTATCTTATATAATCAAAATAATGGAAATCTTGCATACTAATACCTGGAGATCTGCTAAGCCCTTTCCATGCATTATCCCTTTAATATTCACATTACCTCAGGAGAGAGATATCCTAATTCATAGTGAGAAAACTAAAACATGAGGGAGGTTAAGTAACTTTCTTAAAGTCTCCCAGCTAATAAGTAGATTCAATTCCAGATCTGTAAGACCGTAGACTCCTAGCTTCCTTACTAGATATAGCACTTATTATTTACCTGACAATGTCCCTTTAACTGGATTTGAATTTCTTGAAATCAGGAACTATGTTTTTTACAGTTTTGTTTCCAAAAATATGGCTGAGAACCATAACTGGAAGAGGTATATGCTGTACTCATTCTTACTTTCCCCTTAATACATAAATTTATTTAATTAAATATAAGAATAATCTTCCCAATTATTTTCAGCTGCTTAAGTCATCATAATTATCATAGGGTATTAGTATTGCTATAGTCCTATATTGTATAAGGTGCTTATAAAATTAAATAGAAGACAAATTAATTCTCACTTGAAACTGGATGGTAATCACATGTACTAAAACTCAATTTTGCAGAGACCCTATATTACTTTGTGGCACTCACTTTCCCCTGAGCTAGGAAAGCCATTCTTGATCTGCTTCTGATAACTCAGGTAGAGGAAAGGATGCTTTAAAGAGCTCTTCTGGGAGAGCATATGAACTTATTGTTTGTTTGGATTCTAGGTTAGGATCTTGCTACCTAAAATCTCAAGGCACATTTAAATGACTATGAGCTAGCAGACAGCTTTCCATTATGAAAAAGCAATGTAGTATGTAGTAACAACTTTACAACTCAAAATATTTGATCAAGAGCCATCAGATGAATTGACTGGGGTAGGATTCAAGATGGTGGCTGAGTGAAACACCTCCCCTCAGGCGCTGTGAGCTCGAATCAAATCTGCCATAAAAGCAGCTTCTTGACAGAAGAAAAAAAGCGAAATTTGAACTACAAATAAAGAGACCCCAGAAAGCCAACCAGGAAGAGCAAAGGAGCCTGACCCCACCTCAGTGGCATAGTGCCAAGCCACAGAGCTGTGGTGGCCGGCCCGACATGGGGATCTACTAACACCGCTGTGGACCCAGTGACCAGGCGTGGAGTAAGCGACTCCAGAACCCCACATCCTAGCCAGGTGGTGGATCCCCGCACCTTCCACAGTGACTGGAATGCATGGGATGACCAGTGTAAGCCCTCGCAGGACCAACCCAGCTCACCTCTCCCTCCATAGCTGGAGCAGTGATCAACTGCACTGCAGAGCTTGAATCAAAGTTGCCACAAGCACAGCTTCTTCATGGAAGGAAATAAAAGCAAAGCAGCAAAAGAGTAAACAAAGCAACAAAAGCAGCTGAACAGAACGCAGGGAGAACAAGGGAGCCAGTGTGTGCCCTGAACCGACGGCCACCATTTTGCTAGCCACCATTTTTCCCAGGCACCATTTTGCAAGCCACCCAGACCTTTATCGACCTCCTGTGCCCACAGCAACCAGAGTGGAATAAGCAACTACGGAACTCCACACCATAATCAGGCGGCATATCCCCGCAGGATCAACAGCAATCAAGAAGAACTGGGACAACCGATTTAGCCTGCACTGAGGTCACCCAGCTCACCCCTCCCAGCAGAGCAAGAGCAGCAGGGATCTGTAAGTTAAATTGCACCCCTGGGGTGCGGGGGTCCCTATACAAAAGACAGACTAAATCACCCACCCTTCTAGCAATTAGATAGAAACAGAAGTGCGGGAAGAACCCACGGGGCATAGAGACCTACCAGGCACACTGAAAATGCCTGGCATTTAGACTGCACTCCTGCCACCAGCAAAAGCAGAGAGAGAGATGCAGAGGCCCTGTGGAGAGCTCAGAGACACAACCTCGCAGCGGGAGAGGCATCAGCAGAACCCCCTGCCTACACTGACAGAGCAAATAAGAATGCCAGAGACACAGTTGAAAATTTAAGCTCTGTACTTACGAACTAGCAGGGTTTTTGTTTTTGTTTCTTGTTGTTGCTTTTTTTTTTGGTATGTTTTATCTGTTTTTACTCTGTTTTCATTTTGTATTGCCTTGACTTATTTATGTTTGTTTGGGTGATTGGTGTTTTGTTATTTCTTGCTTAGTTTGTTGAATCTCCTCCTTATCCCTTTGACAAGTTTCCCTCCCTCTCTCCCATCTATATTCTTCTCCTCAGCACTGTTCCTCCTCTCTTTTCTTTTTCCTTTTTTCCCTGTCTCATATCAAGACCATCTCATACTACCACACTCAAAACTGTACATTGACTACCAGAATCCCCCGACATATCTACCATCTCTAATCTTTACAATATATCACCTCAACACACTCAACCTCTTATTCAGCTGGACCTCTACTTTACTCTATTCTTGCATTCATCACTGTGACTTCTCACCCAACCCTTACTACTGAACACAACCTGTCCCTGTATATTACAGCAGACACCTCTAAACCCCCACTGCAGAGATTGGATGAGAAAATTTGCAAAAGCAGCAAAGATATAAATTTAAGAACAGGGGAACCATGGGAAGGAAAAATAGCAAAGAAACAATGAACCACCACAACCCTTCAATAACAGAACTCACCAACCCAGAATGGATGAGATTACCAGAAGAACAATTCAGATCTTTAATACTAAAAACAATACAGGATTTTTGGAAAGACTGTAGGGAGAGTTGGAAAGAAATGAAGGAATAAACAAAGAATCTGACACCCTGAACAGGAACCAAAGAGAAGCATTGAAGGAAGTGAAAGATGCAATAACTGAAGTCAAGGCATCAATACAAACTAAAAACAGTAGGTTAGACTACATGGAAAATAGAATATCACTCTTAGAAGATGACCATTCCAAAAATGAATCCATAGTACATATTTAGAAAAAAAAATTCGACAGTATGAATTGGACATCGATGAGATATGTGCCAATTTTAAAAGAGCTAACCTAAGTATAATAGGCATAGAAGAGGGATTAGAAGTTGAAACTTATGGAATAAACAGTCTTTTCAAAGAAGTATTATCATAGAATTTTCCAAACATAGAAAGAGAAGTTGACACACAGGTACAGAAAACGTACAGAAATCCCTCAAGACAAGACCAAAGAAGAGGTTCACCATGCCACATAATAATCAAGTTGACTAATGTAGAGACTAAGGAGAGAATTCTAAAGGCATCAAAAGTAAAAGGCCAAGTGACATTTAGAGGCAAACTAATTAGAATCACTCCAGACCTCCCAAATCAAGTCATGAAAGCCAGGAGGGGCTGGAGTAACATATTCCAAACTCTGAAACAAAACAACTTGCAACCAAGATTCTCCTACCCAGCAAAACTCTCTCTCAGAATTGACAGGGATATAAAAATCTTCCATGACAAACAGAAACTGAAAGAATTTATGTCTTCCAAACCAGCACTAGAGAAAATACTCAAAGAGATTAACTATAAAGAAGAACTAACAATTAAATGTCAGAACTAGAGAAACAATAATTTCCAGGAAGCAAACAACTAAGCAAAGAAGAATAAACACCACCGAAAACAGAAGTCAGAACTCAAAATGTTAGGAATTAAAAATCATCTCTCAATAATCACACTAAATATAAATGGTCTCAACTCCCCAATTAAAAGGCACAAGGTGTCAAAATGGATCAAAACCCAGAATCCATCTATATGCTGCCTTCAAGAAACACACCTTATAAGAAAAGATTCCCACAAACTAAAGGTGAAGTCAAGGAGTAGCAACCATGATATCAGATAAATTAGACTTCAAGCCTAAGTTTATCAGAAGAGACAAAAAAGGTCATTTTTTTACTAGTAAAAGGAACAATCAAGCAAGAGGAAATAGCAATTATCAACGTTTATGCCCCAAACATAGGTGCAGCCACTTTCATAAAACAAACTCTGCATGATACAAAGACACACATAGATCCCAATCCACTAATACTGGGAGACTTCAATACTCCTCTCACATCTCTAGACTAATCTTCTAAACAAAAGGTCAGTAGAGATGCCTCAGACCTAAAGAATACCATAAACCAAATGGACCTATTAGACACAAATAGACTCTTTCTCCCAATTACAGCTGAATTCACATTTTTCTCAGCTGCACATGGAACTTTCTCCAAAATAGACTGCATTCTGGGCCACAAAGTGAGCACTGGCAAATGAAAAAAATGTAACATCATTCCCTGCATCTTTTCAGACAACAATGGAGTGAAACTAGAAATCAACTCTAAGACCCAGAGTAACCATGTAAACACATGGAGACTGAACACCACATTGCTGAATGAAGATTGGATTATAGAAGGAGTAAGGGGAGAAATTAAAAAATTCCTAGAAACCAATGAAAACAGAGACACAACATATCAAAACTTCTGGGACACTGTAAAGGCAGTACTAAGAGGAAAATTTATAGCACTGAGTGCCCACATATGAAGAACAGAATATCACCAAATAAATAACCTAGAAAAAAAAAAACAGTCCAACCCCAAAGCTAGTAGAAGACAGGAAATTATGAAAACAGAGCAGAAATTAATAGAGAATAAAAAGATTATACAGAAATTCAACAAAACCAAAAGCTGGTTTCTTGAAAAAATAAACAAGATAGATAAACCATTGGCCAATCTAACCAAAAGAAAGAGAGAATCAACCCAAATTACCAAAATAGGAGTTGAAAAAGGGGATATTACAACCAATAGTATGGAAATACAGAGTACCATCAGAAACTATTTTGAAAAACTATACTCCAAAAAAAATGGAAAATCTAGAAGAAACTGACAAATTTCTAGACACATATAACCTTCCTAAATTGAGTTAAGAAGATATAGAAAACTTAAACTGACCAATAGCAATCAAAGAGATAGAAATAGCAATAAAGAGTTTACCATCAAACAAAAGCCCAGGGCCAGATGGTTTTCCAAATGAATTTTATAAAACATTTATAGAAGAGCTAATTCCAATACTATTAAAATGATTTCATGAAATAGAAAGAAACGGGACCCTCCCAAACACATTCTATGAAGCCAACATCACATTAATACCAAAACCAAATAAAGACAGCTCAAGAAAAGAAAACTATAGGCCTATATTGTTGATGAACTTAGATGCAAAACTGCTAAACAAAATACTAGCAATGCGCATTCAAAACCACATCAAGAAAATTATACACCGTGACCAAGTTGGGTTCATCCTAGGGATGCAAGTCTGGTTCAATATACGAAAAACAATCCATGTAATTCACCACATAAACAGAATCAAAGACAAAAACATGATCACCTCAATTGATGCTGAAAAAGCATTTAACAAGATCCAACACCCATTCATGCTAAAAGCACTTCAGAGAATTGGAATAGAAGGACCCTACCTCAACATCATAAAGGCAATAAAAAATAGACCCACAGCCAACATCATATTCAATAGAGAAAACTGCAAGAGTTCCCACTAAAAACAGGAACAAGACGAGGATGTCCATTATCACCTCTTCTGTTCAATATAGTACTTGAGACTCTAGCCAGAGCAATAAGCCAAGAGAAGGAAATAAAAGGGGTAAAAATAGGGAAAGAAGAACGAAAACTATCCCTTTTTGCAGAAGACCTGATACTATACTTAGAAGACCCAACAAACTCAACCAAAAAACTTACAGTACTGATCAACAAATTCAGCAAAGTGTCTGGATACAAAATCAATCTTAAAAAATCAGAAGTTTTTCTGTATGCCAACCATAAATCCACTGAAAAAGAAATCCAGAAAACAATTCCACTCACAATAGCACCCCAAAAAATAAAATACTTAGGGATAAACCTAACCAAAGAGGTAAAAGACCTCTATAAGGAAAACTATAAAAAACTGAAAAAAGAAATTGATGAAGACCTTAGAAGATGGAGAAATCTACTATGCCCTTGGGTAGGTAGAATAAATATCATCAAAATGGTCATCCTCCCAAAAGTGATCTACAGATTCAATGCAATACCCATGAAATTACCAAGGTCACTTCTCACAGACATAGAAAAATCAGTCCTTAAATTCATTTGGAACAGCAAAAAGCCCAGGATAGCCAAAGTAGTTCTTAGCAACAAGAACCATGCAGGAGGTATCACAGTACCTGACTTCAAACTCTACTACAAAGCCGCAGTAATAAAAACAGCATGATATTGGCACAAAAACAGACACATAGACCAATGGAGCAGAATAGAAAACTCCAACAGACCCACAGGCTTACAGTCAATTGATTCTTGACAAAGGAGCCAAAAATATGCACTGGGGAAAAGATAGCCTCTTTAACAAATGGTGTTGGCAAAACTGGTTAACCATATGCAGGAAAATGGAAATAAACCCCACTTTATACCCTGCACAAGAATCAACTCAAGGTTGATCAAAGACCTGGAAGTCAGGCCAGAGACCTTGCAGCTACTTGAAGAAGGCATAGGCCCAACACTTCAACACATAGGCACAGGTAAAAACTTTCTCAACAAACCCCAAAGGCACAAGCAGCTAAAAGGAAGATCAGTACATGGGATTGCATTAAACTGAAGAGCGTCTGTGCAGCAAAGGAAACTATCAAGAACCTCAACAGAGAGCCCACAGAGTGGGAGAAAATTTTTGCCAGCTACTCTTTTGATAGAGATCTAATATCTAGGATATACAGAGAACTCAAGAAAATCACAGCTAAGAAAACAAACAACCCAATCAAAAAATAGGCAAAGGATCTAAATAGACACTTTACAAAAGAAGAAATGCAAATGGCCAATAAATGTATGAGGAAATGTTCAACATCATTAGCAATCAGAGAGATGCAAATCAAAAGTACCTTGAGATTTCACCTATATCCAATCAGAATGAAAATCATAAAAAAACAGGAACAACAACAAATGCTGGCGAGGGTGTGGAGAAGTGAGAACTCTAATACATTGTTGGTAGGATTGCAAATTAGTGCAACCACTTTGAAAAACAGTATATAGGATCCTCAGATGAATGAGAATGAGCCTATCATATGATCCAGCAATACCACTTCTGGGTATCTACCCAAAAGAATGGAAACCAAACTATCAGACTGACGGGTGTGTATCTATGTTTATAGCTGCACAATTCACAATTGCCAAACTATGGAAACATCCAAGATGTCCATCGACAGATGAATGGATTACAAAACTATGGGATATGTACACAATGGAATTTTACTCAGCCATAAAGAAGAAAAAAATCATGTTATTTGCCGGGAAATGGATGTAACTGGAAAACATGTTAAGTGAGATTAGCCAGTCACAAAGAAAAAAAAAAAAAGCATATGTTCTCCCAAATATGTGGATGCTAGGGAGAAGATGGGGCATAAGAGGGACTCCAGATGAAAAAGGAGAAACCCTCGTTAGTTAAAGAAGTTGACTTAACTGAAGGGGATGGACAGGGCGGGGGGGGAACACCCTAATGCACATGATGTACTTTCACAAATATATCAAGATCAATCACTAAACTGAACTTGAGAAGGACAGAGGGCGAGGGAGTGGGGTGGGAATTGGAGAAGGGGTTAAATGAGAAATAATGATAAACGCATATATGCGTTTATCAGCTTGTACCTAACAAAGATGTATGATTACAATGCACCAATTATTGAATAAAAAAGTTAAAAAAAGAGTCATCAGGTTTTCATAAGGATAATTTTATGTCAGATTCTGTGCATTTATTTGTACTCTACCCTTATAAAATGAACCTGGTCTGAAGTACCATTATCTTTCTATCTGAATAGGTGCTTTACCATTGTAGCTGAGATATGGATTAGGTCCTGCTTTCCTTACAATCATAAGAAGACATTTCCTTTGTTACTTTTGTTACAGTAAATAATGTTCTAAGTGATGTTGTTTATCTTCAGATTTGTGAGACCTTTAAATAAAATTCAAAGCATGCTTTCCTCTCCCTCCCTCTCTCTCTCTCTCGCTCGCTCTTGCGCTCGCTCTTGCTCTCGCTCTCGCTCTCGCTCTCGCTCTCTCTCAACTGGCCTTCCATAGAGTGGAAATTCATTGCAGCACTTTGAACAAATTGAATTAAATTCCTTGTGTCTTTGAGATATCCTTGTGCAATTCCAGAGCTCAATATTCAGGACTTACAATGACTCTAATAACTAAGGCTTGCTTGGGTGCTGGATGATAAGTGAGTGGTGTGGATAAGTAGCCAACAGCCCCATATCTAGTCTCAAACTTGCTTTGTTTTTAGCTTGCTGATGACATTGGGCAAGATCCTTTAATTCTTGGACACTTGAATTTCACTTATGGAAAATGAGGGAGCCAGAGTGGGTAACTTCTGAATCTAACATTTTATAGTTGTAGAGTTACATCATAGAAGTACAGGTATGCAAGGCATATCATACTCTGTGAGGACTTTATTGTGTGGCTCATTAATAATGTTTGAATTACTGTAGCTCTGAGTTCTGGAGGAAACACAAGCATCTGCAAGAAATTTATGTACATAGCTTTAGATTTGGGGGAAGATTTATGTTAAGGAAGATGCATAAATTTGATCTTGTTTACAGTTTTCACAGAAGTATGTAAGTAATAAAGGAAAATTGATAGTAGAAAGCTATAGGAATTTATTGCGTACAAAAAAATACCAAAATAATTTTGGGCTCAGTTAAGAGCCTATCTGATTACTCAGTTGACTTTCTGCCATTAAAAGTCTTTTTAAAGGCTCCTGCTCAACTGCTGCTTTAGAACCTGTATGCTTCAGAGCCATATCCTAGGTTCTCTGCTTCCACAGGTTTACCCAATACAGATTTACCCGACAAAAGAAATTTACAGGAAACACCAGATTATAACATGGGTGTGGGAGAATCATAGACCTAAGGGGTGTTGGAGAAATTAGCAGACAGAAAGGATTTTGGAGGTGCTGATAGGATTTGCAAATGTCTTTTTATCTCAGACAGCAAGAATAGTAGACATTGGAATAAAAAGATGAAGAAGCAAGCAATGAGAAATCTGTGGGAAGAGACTTTTAGGCTATTATGGTTTTGATTTAGAATGTCCCTCAAACCTTACATTGTAGAAAAGTAAGCCATGTTGATGGTAGTGCCTAGTTTCTGAGAAGGAGTCCCTGGGGGTATAGCCTTGGATAGTGTGTGTGTGTGTGTGTGTGTGTGTGTGTGTGTGTGTGTGTGTGTTGTGTGTCCTTCCTTCCCTTTTTCTCTCTCTCTTTCTCTCTCTCCTTCTGGACTCCATTTTGTGAGAGCAGAGTCCCTTTGCTTGTGCTCTCTCTCTGCTTCCTGAAATCTCTAGAACTGTGAGCAAATGTCTTTCTTCCTCTAAGTTGTGGTGGTCAGGTATTTTGGATGACAGAAGGGTGACAAAAGTGAGAATGCTGACTGAAATACAGGAAAGGGAAAAGCAACTGCCAAGATTCCAAGATGGAGCTGTGCCCAGTATGTTTAAGAAATAGTGAAGAGACATTCTTTTTGGAACAGTAAGAGTGTTGGGGATGTTGCAAGAGATAAGGTCACAGAGAGACTAAGAGGCCAAATAATAAGGGCTTGAAGACCACAAACTGACTTCTAAGGCAATAGAAAATTTTGAACAAAGAAGCATCATAATCTGACTTATGTCTTCACAGTGATACAATAGATGTTGTGCTGAGAGTAGCCTTTTGGGGTATAAAGGTAGAAACTCAGAGATAAATTAGGAAATTGTTACAATAATCCAGGGTAATGTGTCAGGGTTGTAGCAATGAAGTGGTGAAAAGCTATCAGATGCTAGGTATCTTCCAAGGTAGAAACTATGGGATTTACTGACATATTGCATATTTAGTATGACAGAGCACAAAGTGCTAAGAATGATTTAATGTATAAAAACCTATAAAGCTTTGTCTTGAAGATAGGTAAAATGGATTTATCATTTAATGAAACAACAAAGTCAATAGATAAAGCAGGTTTGAGGGGATTGAAAATCTGGGGTTTAGGATACAGTAGTTCTCCCCTTATTTGCAGTTTGACTTTTTATGGTTTGGTTTACCTGCAGTCAACCATGGTAAAAATATTAAATTGAAAATTCTAAAAGTAAACATTTCATATTTTAAATTATGTGCTATTCTGAGGAGCATGATAAAATCACATACCATCTGTCTGTTCTGCCCAAGACATAAATCATCCCTTTGTCTGGTGTATCTGTGCTGTATACACTACCCACCTAGTGGTAGCTGTGTCCTTTATCAGACTGACTGTCATGATATTTAGGTACTTGTGTTCAAGTAGCTCTTAATTCATTTACTAATAGCCCAAAGCTCAAGGATAGTGGTGCTTCAACTTGGTATGCAAAAGAAAAGCTGTAAAGGACTTCCTTTAAGTTAAAAGATGAAAGTTCTCAACTTAAGAAACAAATTGTATCCCATGGTTGTGAGACCAATGGGAACAATGGATCTTCTATACATGAAATAATGAAGAAGGAAAAGGAAATTGGTCATAGTTTTGCTATTGCCCCACACACAGTGTGTGATGAGTGCTTAGGTAAGGTGGAAAAGGAGTTTAATTTGTGAGTGAAAGACATGAACAAAAAATGTGTTCTGATTGACAGGCAATGTGTTGCAAAAGAAAGCACTTAGACTCCACAAAGACATCAGCAAGGAGCTGGGCATGGTGACACATGCTTGTAATTCCAGCATTTGGGAGCCTGAGACCAGAGGATCTGGGTTCGCGGCCAGCCTCATCTACCTAGTGAGGCCCTCTGCAGCTTAGTAAGACCCTGTTTCAAAATAAAGAATAAAAAATAGGGCTGGGAGTATAGCTTGGAGGTAGAATGCCCCTGAGTTCAATCCCCAGTACTGCAAAAAGAAAAAAAAAAAAAAAAGACCTCAGCAAGGAATCCCTGAAATGACTGACACCAGCCATCTACTGCAATAAGGAATGATTACATAGATTAAGGAATAGGTTTGGCATAAAAAATATAAAAAATTACTAAAGAGGCTGCATCTACCAATGAAGAAGCTATTATTACATTTTCAGTAGAGTTGAAGAAAAGATACCATCCAAAATAAGTCTTCAAATGTGATGGAACCAGGCTTTTCTGAAAGAAGGTGACCAATAAAACCTATATTCATAAAAATGCAAAGGATAGAGAGACAGAAAGAACCCACATAACTTTTATTATGGTGTATTTTATAATTATTCTATTTTGTTATTATTGTTAAAATTCTTTTTTTTTTTTTTTTTTTTTTTTTTTTTTTTT